>JAJJMA010291925.1:0-16708 GCA_023529015.1 Papaver nudicaule | reverse complement strand
TCAAGAACATCGTCAACATTGTCGACAGCAGCAGTGATGAAGACGAGGAGGGTGAGATTATCGTACAGTCCCACCAAGTCTGAAGGCTCATCATCATCATCATCATCATCATCATGAGGGTAGGATTATTGAGTCCTAAAGCCCTAATTACACACCGGTTTCTTTTTTGTGGAGCTATCTGTTTGTCTTACTGTTATTTTGTTTAGGTTGTGTAGTTATTTTGCTCGGCCGGTTTTTTTTTTTTTTTTTTTTTTGTAGTTCGTCACTTTGCAATTTCAGTTGGACATGTTTATCAGCACTATCAGCACCCTCTTGTATATATTGATGTGTTTTGTTTATCAGTAGTTACTCTTGTATGAATCAGTTTGTATTATGAATGTTTTTTGTTTGACGCAACCCTAAATTTATTGAGAACTTTAAGGCTTAGTTCTATCTCCCCCTTCTTTAAGGCAAACAACAAAAACATAAAATTCACCCTTCGTAGCCGTCGGATCTCCTGAAATTAAATCACAACCGTTGGATGATGAGGACTTCCGAAAAAAATTGGTGTTACGCACACACAAAGTGGTGTGTGAACAATTGATGAGAGCCGTCAGATTTCCAAAATTCAAAATTTTCAGCCGCTGGATCGGATAAGGATGCCGCTCTAATATTACATTTATAAAGGACTTCGGAGCAAATATCATAATAATATAATATTTACGAAAATGCCATTTTTATAAAAATGAAGATAAATATTTAAAATCTCCATATCTTTCATACTATATTTCGGATTTTTTTGAATTTTATATATTTGTAAAGCCTTTTGAATTATCTACACAATGAGTATAAATAACAATATCAAAAAATCTACTATTTATTAAAAAACCCACACTTATATATGTTGCTTAAGGAAATAGTGTTACCGACGTGCAATGCACGTGCATTCTACTTGTTGTTTTAATGGGACATTGATTACACACCGGCAAGTCCTTCATGACTTGACTTTGACTAAGTTGACTTAAATATCTATTGGAAAAAAACCCATTGAATGGTTCTTAAGTTTATTCTCAATCAACAAATAAAAATCCATGTAATTTCAGTTATTGTTTTAATGGCACCTTAATTAAACACCAGCAAGTCTTTAAAGACTTAAATATCTATAGGAATATTTGTCTCCGTTGAATGGTTCTTAAGTTTATTCTCAATCAATAAATAAAATCTATGTTATTAAAAGAAAAAAAACTTGGGTTGGTATTCCACCAAATATAAAACGTGAAAGTAGGGCAGTGCCCATTGCATACTGCTTATAAACTGATCAAGACCTAAAAGATAATCTGAATGAAACATTTCATTGAGAGTCATAAGAGAATTAAATTAATGGTATTCCCATTGAAACTTCAAGCCTTCTTCTTTGAACCGAGAGAACTACATACCACTTGGGACACACAAGTCATCATAATCATCACCAACATCTTCATTAGACTCTTTCGCTGGAGATAGTAAATCGTAAAGAGCATGTATTTCCTCTTTGCAAGTGAGGTCGAAGTCATGCCAAGTAGCAAAACCTTCAGGAGGAGAACCCCATTCATATTTGACTTCAGCAGGTGTGGGAGTATCATTCTCTACATCATCAATTCTGATGACTGCAGAAACCTCAACACCATTGATTTGAGCACGTACATCAGGGATGCAAAACACCTCGCTTATTGTCATTGTGATCGTTAATTTGTTTGGCAGAGCAGTGGAACTCATTGTTCTCGTCTGATATATCTCTCAACTATAATGATGGTGTGGTTTTTATGGCCTCTTGGATCAATATTTATATCTATTTCTCAAAGGTATACCCTAATTTCGTTTGTTTAATGGTAACTAAATTTTTGGAATGTATATTTCATTTAAGATCCTTACGTGTATATTTCATTTAATTCCGTATATTCCAATATTTTCTCAAAGATATACCCTAATTTCGTTTGTTTAATGGTAACTAAAATTTTGGGATGTATATTTCATACTACATATGAACTGATCCTCACGTGTATGTATGCGCCATATATTCCAAAATATTCATACACTACATACACGTACATCACCACATTGGATGCGTATAACAAATTTACTTATTAAACTGTTTAATTTTCCTAACTTGAGTATATCTAAAAAAAAATCGATTTGACCTAATGTTAACTGACAAAATATCTTCCTAGAAGAAAGGATCTGCAACGCGTTACACGTTAAACCAGTTAACAGATGACCAAAAAAAATTCAACTTGATCCATTTCTCTATGTGGTGCTAAACTAGCCGTTGTGATCTCTTCTGTATAAGATAATTCTTCCTCTTTGACCAATTCATCCCAATCAATCTTGTTTCAATTGATTCCTTTTTTGTCCCTTCAAATTTTCAAATGTTTCTCATCACAAAATTGATATGGCAAACAATTACACCGAGAGAGAAGATCTCGCAATTAATTACTTACTCTTTCATTCGTAGCCGAATGAATGGTATGGTGGGTGAATTGGAACCTTGGCAACCGGCGTTTTGGATTCGTGTTTTTGATGTGTTCGTGAGAGTTACAAATAATCTAAATGGTAGAGATAGAAATGGAATTAGAAGTCGATGGAACCGCATTAGTGAAGACATCTCCGATTTTTGTCGAATTATGAGAGCTATGTACCAAACAAATAGAATTGCGTCACACGACAAATTGGGCACTCTATTCCGGGCTCAATATTATGAGCTTAATAACCGGGTATTCATGTTTGGTGAATGTTATGAAAGATTGAGGATTTACAATGATGTGTTAACGTTATGGAAGCTAGGGCAAGATATTTAGTAGATTAATTTTTTATTTTTTTTCATCTTTGCAATGTAGTTGTTATTTCAATTAAGGAAAACTTATTCCATACTTGTTTTTCCAATCAATGAAAATTATCTTGAGTTACAATAATTTTACTTGTGAAAAATTGCTTTACACCTCAACATCTAACCATCCATCTACCTAGTTTTTCTTGACCGTCAGATCCCCAACGACTCTTTTTTCAAAATTCAAAACAATTAGACGTTGAGATCTCTTATATATAAGAGTACTCTTCTTCTTTGACCACCATCCATCAATATTTTTGAAGTTTGCTGAAGATATGAGTTCGAGGTTTACTGAAGCTGAAGATCGTGCTCTTACCAATGCGTACGTCACCGTTCGTGCAACAACCGCAAAAGAGTTCTCGGAAAGGATTTTTCAAACCTTTTACGCTGCTAGCGGAGGAAACCCCAATGAAAGAACATGCAAAGCACTTAGCGTCAGATTTGCAAGGATCAAGAACCGCTGTCTTGTCTTGCATTATTATATGCGCCAAGTCGCCGAAGAACAATGGGGATGGAACGATGAACAAGTAGTGAGTATTTTTGTCTTCTATTGTGATTTATTTTGTATGGCTACTTTATAATTTGATTTGTAAATCTGCAGGAAGCTATGGCATCATCCCTCTATTTCGAAGAGCAAGGAAGCGTGTTTGCATTATGGAGTTGCTACCCCGTGTTGAGACAAAATCTACCAGAATTTGTAATGTAATGCAATGTTTTTTAAACTAGTTATGTAATGTAATCGCAAGTTTAACTAGTCATGTACCAATCAAGTTAACATTAGCAAATAAAATGTACTACGCCGGTTATAATTAAAAGTTTCAAGTTAGCAAATAAAAAGTACTACCACAGTTATAATCTAAACTAAAAGTTTCCGTCTAAAATTGGCTAAGACCATTGTGGTTGCCAATTTGTGCCATCCCTATATGACTCAAATCTAGGGATGGGTTATAATTAACTAGTAATGAAAAATCAGAGGAATGAAAATGAAATGAAAAGTCAGTCAGGCGAAACAAATCAGCTCATTAAGGTGGCCTGACTCGGTTTTATTTTCACCCAACTTTGAAACCCTATAAATCTATTTCCGCCCAGTCAAATGACTCCTAGTTTCCATTGACAGTTGACCAAACCCTGTAAAACAACCAAATTCTCTCCTCATTTTTTCCGCCTTGTTCTTTTCTCTTCTTCCATGGAGCGATAGTTAGTGTTTTTTTTTTCTTTTCTAATTAAGGGTTTCCTGAGAGCATCGTGTAAGTATTTAGGGTTTCGTTTCATCCATTTTTGCTGTTGTTTTTTTTTTTTTTCAAATCTTTGGATTGATATTTTCTTTTCATCTTTTCTTTTTAGGGTTAAGCCAAGAGCTAGTGCAGGAGGACGAGATACAAAATCAGGTATAAATTTCACCTTTTCCTTTTAGGGTTTTCTGGTTTATGATAAAGTTTAGGTTTTTGTGTAAAGGGTTTTCTGATTTATGATAAAATTTAGGTTTCTGTCATACAAATGATGTTAGTATTGTTTGTGGTACTTAAAAGGATAAAGGGTTCAGTTTAATTTGGATAAGTCTATGGTGTGAGGAAGAGATACAAAATCAGGTATAAATTTCACCTTTTCCTTTTAGGGTTTTCTGATTTATGATAAAGTTTAGGTTTTTGTGTGAAGGGTTTTCTGAAATATGATAAAATTCAGGTTTTTGTGTAAAGGGTTTTCTGATTTATGATAAAATTTAGGTTTCTGTCATACAAATGATGTTAGTATTTGTTTGTGGTACCTAAATGGATAAAGGGCTCAGTTAAATTTGGATAAGTATATGGTGTGAATTTGCTCAAGCTGTATGTTTGTTTGTAAATATTTGTGCATTCAGTTTCATGTATGTTTGGGTGTCAATATGGTAATTTGATCTCATAGGGTAGAGAACAACGCCGTATCATGCCGTATGGACACGTGTGTCCGTGTATTTACGGACTTGTACGCCCAAAAAAATGTAAGTCTGTCGTGACGTTGTAACACCGGTGACATCTCAAGCTCCTTCCTCTAGACTCATACTTTGACGTAAACGCATTAGTTTCAGAAATGAAATATTACAAAGAAATATATTCAGTAATCTGTAGCATATACATATATAGGTTTAGTTTAGCTAGTTAAATTTCTGAACTTGAATCTTTGTTTGTCATCTACTCCAGCAATGACTTTAAAAGGCCATATATTGATATTATTTTGGACACTGGATCAACCATTTTTCTACCAATTAAACGTTTTGCATCTACAAATTTGTGAAATAACATACTCAGAGGATGCCAAAAGTTTATAATTAATTTGTAGATGCCAAATGCTTAATTGGTAAAATCATCGGTGATCCATGTGTCCAAAGTATTGTTAAAATAAGACCTTCTATAGTTATTGTTGGAGGTGATAACAAACCCAGTATCGAATACATTTGTATTTAGAAGCCATTTGTCTACTTAATAAAAATAAAATTCCAACATCCTCTAGAGCCATACTGTATATTAATCTACTAATGGCCCCAGCCTTACATTTTTAACAGGTGAATGAGGATTTACTTTTCCTTCTAGAGGATGGTGGATTGCAAGCTAAAGCATCCTTGTATAAACATAATGATGAATTGGCTAAACAGGTAATGTTCTGATCCTGAGCAGTTTTGTTGTGAAGATCATTCCAACGTAAAACTTTTAGAATATACTCCCTCCGTTCCACTTTACATGCTATATTAGGGTTATTTTTATGTTCCAAAATACTTTCTTTTAATAGGGTTTTCAACAAATATTAAGGAGTGGAGAGAGATATGTTTGAAGACTTTTATCAAGGGTATGGATGGGAAAAATACATACCTCTCTCCACTCCTTAATATTTGTGGAAAACCCTATTATAGCAACTAAATTGGAACGGAGGGAGTATATCTTTATGGTTATGATCCATGTTATCTTTTTTAGATGTTTCATGCGATATTAAAGAATAAGAGTTGTAGCCTAGCTGAAATTAGGTGTTTCTCTTTTTTCAGCTAGAACACATGGAGCAGCAGCTCGAAGAACTTCTTGATATTGTAGTGTCCAAGTGCAGGTATTTCTCCATTTCATGCAAACTCACAATAAAAATAGAGATCTTCGGAGGATTTTTCGTAATTCTTGTCGATTAGTAAATTTCAAGATGAGAATGATCGGAACTTTCATTTTTTTTATAAACTTGTGTCTCGTCTCAATCATTTTGCCTTATTTAACTCGAACTTAGATTAGAATTGGTAAACATCATTGCTTTACATGAACAACATAATGAGCGTTCCAGAGCCTTCCAACTCGATACTTCATTTGTGGAATCTGTCCCCTTGTTCTTGTGTTGTTTTGGTTAAAAACTTCAATATGTAATATTCATTTGAATTTGGATTTTCTTTTAGGGTTTTCTGATTTATGATAAAGTTTAGGTTTTTGTGTAAAGGGTTTTCTGAAATATGATAAAATTCAGGTTTTTGTGTAAAGGGTTTTCTGATTTATGATAAAACTTAGGTTTCTGTCATACAAATGATGTTAGTATTGTTTGTGGTACTTAAATGGATAAAGGGTTCAGTTTAATTTAGATAAGTATATGGTGTGAATTTGCAGATGGTCTTAACTCAATAAGCCAGGGCCTCGACAACCCTACCACTAAGAATCAATTGAGTTTTGCATTATACTTTAGGTAATGATAGTGCAGCAGATAATTGTTCTTCTTCTTCTTCTTCTTCTTCTTCTTCTTCTTCTTCTTTTCTTGTTATCACCCGCTGGTAATGAAGAAGTAGAAGCCGAGGACTGGCGAAACTGAGTGCGCCTTTTTGCTGTTTAGGTAGTTAGTCCATGCATGATTGTCGATGGAGTCCATGCATGCTTATTCACCCTACCACTTGACTATTGCTCAAGCTAGTGACATTTGTGAACTTGAATCCTCGTTGAGTCACGGCTTTGTTTATGTATACTTTACCAGCCGCAATTTTATATGTTGCCTTCTACGCAATGAAAAAGGGGAATTCTCTCCAATAATTGCAGGGCTTAGTTTTTTGGATTTTTGCAAATCTCTTTTGTTGGAAAAATCATGGACCAGGGTGGGTTGTTTTCAGATTTTGGCAATGGTTCCCTGTGGTTGGGGTATTGAAGAGTGGTGTTGGTGTGGTTGGGAGGCTAATTGAAACATTAACTGCTGGGTTAGGGTAAGCCAAGGGATAACCATTGAAAGGTGTGTAACCTGTAAAAGAGTTTAGTGGGGTTTTAATTTGATTTGATGGGGGTGGTTGCTTTTTTATTTTATTTTATTTTATTTTGATACAGATGGGGGTGGTTGCTTTGAGAATATGGGTTACTTATTAGGCAGGTGGAAACATTTACTGCTGGGTTGGGGGTAAACCAAAGGTCAGATTGTTTAAAATCCTCAGTAAATTGTTTATTTTGTTCATTTTCAATTCCTCAGTCAAGTAAAAGTATATTTTCTTCCCCTCCTTTTGTTCATTTAAGATGAACAATCCCAAGCTTAATCCAGATTTTGTTAATAATCCTTGCAGGGCAGAATATGTTAATAATCCTTGCAGGGCAATCATCAGAAAGCATGTGATCGAAAACAATGGTCAGATGTACAAGCAAGGTTTGGATGGAACTTGGTTGCCTTTTTCTTCTTTTAGGTCCAATAAGCCAAGATGGTGGGACGAAGTTCACGAGTGTAATGGTGTACCAGTTGCCAGGAATCCATATCATATGCCTGAATGGGTCGACGGTGGTATTAGTGCAAGTGAAAGAGCAAGAACAGAACAAGCACCAGATCAGGAAATAATACCAGCACAAGCAGCTGCACTAGAACCAGAGGTGACCAACTTGGATCCAGAACAAGCACCAGAGCAGGAAATAGTATCTGAGATCAAGAGGATTGCAGTCACCAGAAGCTTCAAATTCTAGATCACAAGGTGTCTGTTGCTGGAGGTTCAAAGTGCATAGGAGTTGGTCTTGATCCTGACGAGTAAGGTTTTTTCTTCTCTTATTTGTGGTAACCGGATATGTTTTTTTTTTTTTTTTCTCGTTTTATTGTTGGTTGATACTAAGACATGGTGGTGTTATGTTTTGTTTTAGTTGTGATGGGAATGGTAATTTGTGGTTTACATGTGTTTAATCTTTTGTTTTTGTTTTCGTTTTTTCTTTCTAAAATGTTATCTTTGCTAACACAAGATCTAGCTTATAAACTATGAATAGCAAGGAAATCTGGATAACACGAGAATCCATGAAATCTGCTAATTATACAAAGCCACATGTCATAGATACTCATCCTTAGACGCATATGTTTGTCTTTATACCCATCCATCCAATCCCCCACCTGAAACGCAAAAGTGAAATCATGCAACACTTTTTCTTCATTTTCTAGCGCATCTTCCTTGTGTTCTCTTCTTCGCTGAAACTCATTTATGATGTGTAGATTTAGGTTAAGGGAATAATTCATTGTTGTATCGATTTAGATAGATAACCGTACCTTCTAAACATACATCAATGACATCCATAATCTCAAAAGACGTGACTCTGCATGAAGAGCAAGGTGGCTCTGCCCAAGAATCCCAATTCTTGGTCAAATCAGTGGGCACTACAACAGTGGCTAATTATCTATTGACCCTAGGCCTGGGCATATAGGTTTAGACAGCCAAGAGCTATACACACCTACACTATAGCCATGATTTTTTGGCGTATTTTTCCATGGAGACTCTTTATTTTGTGTGCTGCACAGAGAGGTGTTGTCGCTTCAGTAATTATAAGTGTTGGAAAAAAATATGTTGAAGATTTTACGGCAGATGAACTCCTGGAGTTTGCCGAGTTTGCAGCTAACAAATTGGATATGCTTGACCTTTGGAGACTAAGTGTTGTCTGATGAATAAGGGGGTAAAGCTACTACTAAAATCCAACAGTTGCGTTCTTCTATCTTCGCCAAATTCCGCACTTGGTTGAGCTCTTTAATGGCAAATTAATTTCCTGTGTTTCTTTTTTGTTTTCCATTCTCTCTTGTATCAGTGTGTACCTCTTTTCTGATTCCAGTATTCTCTTCTGTTCTATGATTGTCCGTTTGTAATGTTTGTCGACCTTTATTTGATATTGTGGAGTTCGGAATTTCGTTGCTTCGTTGTATGAATCGCTTTCTTCTCACATATAGGTGGTTTGAATCGGTCCTAAATTTTACAGACTGCAAAAATCAATTAGAAACTTGAAGTTGTGAGCAAATTCCAGTTAGTGGGAGATGGTAATAGTCTCTCAAATGCCTCAATCCCAAATTTCAGCCTTCCTTGAGATTTTCAGCCGTTTGGTACACACCTTAAGGTTCATGGGAAGTTGTAGAGGCAATCAGAATCAGTGTCAAAATGTTGGTACACAATTGGTGTGCGGGGAATGAAATTTTCAAGGGCATTGATCTCAATACAATTTTGAATAACTGGATGCTGTAATAACACAGTTGTAATCTGGTTCTACTATAATTGACCAAAGGGTTACAAAAGAAAAGGCGGGAAAAGCCTCTAAAGGACATGTCTAGCCCTCAAACAAGAATAAAGTCGAAATTTACTAAGCAAGAAGAGACTAACAGTTAATGAAATAAACACCTAGATCAAATAATCCTTAGTGCTGTGGTGGTGTAGTCCAATCCATGCCGAAGATATCTCTTCCCCACCAAAAATCCTTGATCCAGAAAGGTTCTTCCTGAATTTGAGTGGGTCGTGGCAGCTGCCGCATCATCTGTAACCATAGATTGTGGTTTGAGAAATAAAAGACGTAGTAATTCTTCCTGCTTCCCGGGGGATGATAAAATCGAACTTCAAAATTTTCCGCCGCAAAGTTGTACGTCTGACACATGTGTTGTTTCATCAATGCAGGAGAAATGGTGAAGTCTTCGTCGGTGAATTTCCCGATTAACATTCTACTAAACCGTGCGTGCCATTCCTTTGTTGCATATTCGTGACAGTATGCCATTTCTTTTTTCTAGTTTAGATGTCTGAAAATGCTCTCAATGGAGAAGAAGAAGAAGTCGTCGGTTGGAACTGTTTTGTAATGGGTGTTTGCTTTAATACTCGAAGGTGCTGGTTGGACACCAAGGTGCTGGTTGCTTTAAATACTAGTGTTAGTTATGGAGTTCAGTTATTATATCTGACATGAATCGTTTGACATGAAAAGTCTCTATATATCTGACAGGAGACAAGAGAAGACTCTACAAAACAATTGAGTGTATGCATGGAGAAGCGGTTACATCATAAGACTCTACAAAACAATCGAGTGTATGGAGAAACGAGTACTAATGATGAAAGGTTGGGTGATGTGATAACCCTTCCCAAATAAACAAACATTTTGATATTAGAAGAAGGAAGAAAAAATGAGAAACACGCACAATCACCGTTGAAATGGAATCATATTTGATTTCATTGATCTGGTGTATCTTTTACATTCCATAATTAGTGGTCAAACACCACCGCACCATCATAGTCAACGCAATTTGTGGAGAATAGATACGCATAAATCTAGCATGCTGCAATTTTCTCTACATGCACTTGAGGTGCGGTCTACTAATTAACTTTCTTAAAAAATGTGAAACTATTTTTTAAAGCCCAGACCTTTGGTATTATCCCCTAAAACCAAATCTTTGTAGCTTTATTTTTTTAAACGCGGACCTTTGGTATTCCCTGAAACTGAAAATCTATCTATGAATCTTTCACCAAAAGCAGCTACGATCATCGCAAAGCAGGCAATCGACATCAGTATTTATATCATCATCCTGCCAATTGTCCTTCGGATTTGCGCTTAGTGATTTCTAAAAGAGAAATCTCGGTTTCAAGGTGAGAAAAACTGCCTCATCCATCTACTCTAACTGATATTATGCCACCATATTTGTTCATAAGGCCACAAATAGCTATTAGACATACATGCAAAAACAGTTGAAGGTTTTTGACGATTAAATTAGTTATGGTAGTATGGATTTGCTACTTTATTAGCCTTTTTTTTCCTTGGTATGGTAACTGGCGGAATATCTTTCGATTTTTGTTTGGTTTCATGCTTTTGATACTTCACTTTTGTTAAGAAGCTTCCAAAAATGGTTTCATGATTTTACCATCACAATTTCATGGATTTTTTTTTTACTAGTCTGAAGCTGCAAGAATCTTATGTTGCTCTTTTTAATTGGCTGCATGTGGCAAACGATTTTTATCGCAGCTGAAAGCATTGTACCAATTTGGTGCATGTCAGAAACGCCCACAGTTAGTTCTTAGAAATCCATTGTTCGAATTGAGACATTTGAACTTCAATTAATATTCCTGACTGAACACCACACAGTTTTGGTGCTATTGAATCTTGCAAACTCTGCTATGTATAATAGATACGGAGAGTTGGGAACTGTGGATTACATTTTCACATAGCGGTGGATTGCGTAACAGATACGAAAAGGATATTGTGCCTTTTAATCAGTTGCATGTCGCATTCAATCAGATTTGAAAGCCTTGGACTAATCAGCATGCCGTAATTCTGATTCAGACATAGTTGCATGTCACTAATTCAGACACATACATAAATTTGAAATCCCCTGTACATTACACAGGATTCTGCAAATTAACCTCATAGTCTTGCATTTGTTGCCTGCAGTAGTTCACAATGGCGGCTACGCTAGTTTGTGACTGGCTATGGCATTTACCACTCTCGGACTGGAAAATTGTAAAGGAGTTTGGTCTTGAGAAGATAGTTCATTTGGCCAAAATAGAGATTCCAGAATCTATTCCTAATTACCTTGCAGGGTTCTGGAGGAAAGAAATACGGGTGCTCCGAATCAATGATTGTGATTTTTGTCCAGTCGTTAAAGAATTTTTGTTCTTCTTTGATCATAAACTGAAGAATAAAATAGTCCTACCCCCTATTGAACCCCTTATAGTTCCCAGAGACTTAGCCAAGTTCCTCTGTATATCTGAAGATGAAGCCATGGATCTGATCAACGACTCGGAATTAAATGTGTGTTGGATTTGTGAGGACTTGCGTGATCACCCTAATCCCATCGTTAGGGGTAGAGCTTTTGTGCTGGCTTTTACCGGACAATTCCTCTTCAGCAATGGTTGTGGAATGTGTCCATTGGCAGTTGTGCCCATATTGATTCAAGTTCTCAATGGTCTGTCCATTGTACCACTTGTTCTAGGACAACTGCTTGTGTCCCTGGATAAATTTCAAAGCAGGGGTTATCTCAGTTGTCCAACGTTATTTGCGGTACGTTTTAGTTTTTTATTACCATCTTTTATTCTCAAATGTTGTCGTATTGTTTCCGCTACAATTTAAATATTTATCGCAGATATGGGCACTGGAGCACATGAATTTTCTGGAATTCGACGAGCCCATGCAACCTGGTCCTCTTTCAAATTTTTATGAACGTTACATGCATAGCTAGCGTGGATGCTGTTATATCTGTCAGAGACGTCAGGAGATGGGCAATTGGAAACATTCTGGCTGCCATAAATGCTGGGCATTGGAAGAGCGGATCAGTTCGTGCAAAGCTCATCGTTTGGAGAATTCCGCACTGGAATTTCGATCCCCTGATCTGGTCTACTAAAGAAGAAACCTCCTATGCTGTTCTTCCATCTCTCAAGAAACCAACTTACTATGTCCCAGCCCTTGTCCTAAGACATTTTGGTTTTCTCCAGACCCGACCCCCAAAAAGAGGGTTACAGCCAATGTTGCTGCGCTTGTCGCAGGAAGTACTGATTAGCGTTAAAGATGGCCTAAGCGCCAAAGGTGGTCGAGTTGCCTTCCCGAGTACCCTAACTCCAATCGGCCTGGGTAAGAACTACGACGGCGAATATAAAGTATGGCGGCGCATGGAATTGCCTTATACATCCGATGATGAGTATGATACCGATCTATTGATATCCCTTTGGGTTTTTTTTCTGGGATACATACACACTGTCATCATATGTGGGAAACTTTTTGGGTATTTTGGGTATACTCTGCGGAGAACTAGTAACACTTATGTAAGCAAGACAACTAATTGTGGTTTTGAGTCTGTTCTTTTGTATATGCAGTCTCGTCTCTTCTTTGTAAAGAAGAAACTCTGAACTTTAATATACGTAGCTTCAGCAGGATTTAGAGCCCTGCTATTATATCACTTTGTTAGTATCATTTTATAACACTGAAAGAAAATAATAGCATCAGGGACGGAAAAAAATAAATAAATGATATTGTTTTTGAATAATTTCCCTAATGAGCAGCATTAACCCTTCAAATAACTTGTATTGTTGAGCCCCCCAGATTCCTCCAAAATCCTTCAACGAGACATGGCTCATCATGTGAGGGACAATTCCAATGCATGTGAGTGCCCACTTTCCTATATACTCCCTCCGTTCCACTTTACATGCTATATTAGGGTTATTTTTATGTTCCGAAATACTTGCCATAATTGATATTTTTTCCCACAATTTCCAACTACACCCTTCCATTTTATCTTGGAAATATAAGCTTTCTTTTAATAAGGTTTTCCACAAATATTAAGGAGTGGAGAGAGATATGTTTGAAGACTTTTATCAAGGGTATGGATGGAAAAAATACATACCTCTCTCCACTCATTAATATTTGTGGAAAACCCTATATAGCAACTAAATTGGAACGGAGAGAGTATTTCTAAATAGGAATATTTTTTTTTCTAGATGTTAGGTTTTGTGCTTTATGGGGTCAAATCAATAAAAATACTCTCAAATCTCACCACAACCCTGTTGTGTGGTTTCCATCGGTATTTGATTTCAATTATTATATATAAAGTGATGAAAAGAAGGGTCAGACTAATTGAACTGACTGGCCCATCTACTCTACTCAATAAAAGAGTAGAGTTTACTAGCCAAAATCCTTTTTCAACTGATTTGATGATTTGAGTTTCAAATTTGAAAAACCATTAACGTGTCACATAATGGGAAAAAAGGAAAAATCTATAACAAAATTTCGAACAATGGGTATATAGAGGAAAAAAAAGGTTGATGTAACGCTGCTACATCATTTGATGTAATAGTGCCTCTGCCATTGGATGAGTGAATCCAACGGTGATGATGACCATCACTATAGGCCATATAGGACTGTCAGCCTGCAATCCAGCCCACATAAGAAGATCCTGACCATATATTGAATACATAAATTTTGAATGGATGGGATGTATTCAAATCTATTTCTGATCTCATACTGTCGTGTTGGTGGAAAGAATCTTTGGATACTGTTGGTTCGGTGTTTCCACGACGTTTAATTGTTTGATACTCTACCCTTCTGATTATTTATTTGTTATGTGTATTATTATTCAAGTTCTTCTCCTCACGGCTGGGAACCTCAAGTACCTGCTTCGTCTCAAACCGAGAGCAATAACTTCATCCACTGAATAGGTTCGGATCGTATTTCCGTTGATTATCCGCGTACAAGTTCGCTGGAATCATATGGAAACGAGTGTTACCCGTGTTTTCGAAAATTCCAGTGGAGGTAGCGTCAAAGTTAAGATGCTGGGACTGTTAGCTGCAAAGACGTGCAAGAAGAAACAATGCATCTGCAAAGACGGATTTTCATCTATACAACCAAGAAACTACAACCAAGAACTTTAATATATGTAGCTTCAGCAGGATTTAGAGCCCTGCTATTATATCACTTTGTTAGTATCATTTTATAACACTGAAAGAAAATAATAGCATCAGGGACGGAAAAAAATAAATAAATGATATTGTTTTTGAATAATTTCCCTAATGAGCAGCATTAACCCTTCAAATAACTTGTATTGTTGAGCCCCCCAGATTGTCCTCCAAAATCCTTCAACGAGACATGGCTCATCATGTGAGGGACAATTCCAATGCTTGTTTGGGAAGGACAAGGCCCCCAGATTTCCTTCAAGGTTCCAGTGGATGTATTGTAACAAGATAAATTTCGGCGGTTCCACATTAGGATGTTCTTGTTACTTCCAAATGTTAATGGCCTAAATGACGACCATGTATTTTCTGTCTCTTTCAAGAAAATGCTCAACTCGCGTTCCCAAGTGACCTCAGGATGTTTATTCTTCTTGCAAATGATCCAAAAATCAATCCTGAGGATGTTGTTGGAAAAGTCATTATGCTGACAGTAAATGCAGAGAGTACTTCCGAACAACATCATCCCAACAACTGGGTAATCATCCAAATAAAACCCGTCAGGGACCTGATTATATGGTGGTGAATGTATCTGGAATTTCTCAGTATCCAAATCAAAAGATATTAATCTATTTCTATAAGTGCGGTCAGAACGATCAAACCAAAAGATACCCCCATTTGCATAATATCCAGATTCACAAAATATGTACGGAACTGCTGTGATGAGCCTCCATCCCCTACTGTCGCCTAGAGTGAATATCTCCACAGAGCCCTCAAAATTGTCAATTCTAATTACTTTGTAATCACCAGTACGTTCACAATAGCCGAAACCTCCTATTATCTCTTTGCAAGCAATTAACGGCCTTATAAGTGGTCGCGACTCTCTTTCTGGAAGGAGGAGGTACTCACCTGTTGCTGGATTCATAAGTAGTATAGGATCTTGTATGCAGTCGTGAAAAACATAGAAACACGCAAGACCGTTGCAGGATCCAACTATTGGTTGTAAAGTAAATTTCATAGTTCCAATAACCGGGTGATTTTCGTGTACCGCTATTGTGGAGTAGTCTTCATCTCGTACTCGTTCTCTGTAAAAGAGTTGTATATCATTATCTCCCTCATAGTACTGTGACGTGACAGAGAAAAGTAGACCAGTTTTTTTCCCTGCAAGGATTGTCTTCCATTCTTTGCATACGCATTTGCTGTGAAAAACACTCTGTGTTGTAGGAAGACGGCCTAAAATCTCCGTAGTTAAGCTTTCATGCAAATTATCCATTGTTGTTAGTTTTTTTTTTTTTTTTTTGGTTACATGCTGTTAGGGTTGAACAGAGGCATTGGGATGTTATTACTAAGTAAGGCTTACCCTGGGCTTAAATCATACACTAAAAACCATCATTAACCAATACGCCATTACGTGCTATTTAGTCACTAGGCTTGAGAAAATTCTATCATGGGCTGTATCCTTAACTTAAGCCCATCATTAAGGTGTGAGATTAAATGAGCTTATGGAGTGGGGGGCCTAACAATGGGCTTGAGACTGGGTCAGCCCTTCATAAGTCCGCGTGTAGGACTTCTCTCTGTTGCATGGGCTATCTTGTAAAAGAGCCTATGGACTGGGGAAACTGACCCGGTCCACAAAAGTCCATTATTCTTGTCACGCATCCAAAGTAAGATATCTCACGTGGTTTTATATCTATCAAACGCCACGTTAAATCCTATCGACCTCGTGTGGCCATTCCATGGCGTGACAAAGTTGGCGTGGCTGTTTACCAGCTCATAAACAGACACGTTAGAATGGGATCGCGTGACCTTTGATTTGGTCAACGGACACGAGTAATAACGACCAGAAGAAATGCGTGGCCTTTTTTTTGGAAGATGACATTCTTTGTCACGCGATAAGGGCGAGCGTGGTTTTTTGTTAAGAACGGTCACGCGAAAGGCAATTTTTCACGTGGCTGTTATAGCTAGCGTGGCCTTTTACAAGATATGTCGCGTGGCAAAAGAGCCAGATTCTACTAGTGCAAGTTTATTAAGAGTTTTTATCCATAAGGTTGCATGTAAAATCCGAAGTCTTGGGCGGGCATAATACCCAAGAAGTCTTATTAGCTTTTGTAATTTATAGCAAATAAGATCCGGGGATGTAGGTTTGCTTTTATGCGCTGAACCCCGTTAACAAATTATTGTGTCATTCAAATTATTTACATACGGCGACAAATACGCTGAGGCAAAATTGCCAAGAAAATTTACAAGGCTCAATAGCC
>JAJJMA010291913.1:0-29991 GCA_023529015.1 Papaver nudicaule | reverse complement strand
TCTACATTAAACCAATAAACAAATTAGATATCAAAACGTTTTAAATAATATTTAAAAACACGCATTCATATACATAAGAGGGCGCGCTTACAATTGTTCGGACATGAGGTGCATAGTGAGCGGTAGTGTCATGCCAAACACGAGTAGCCGGTGGTTGATTATCGATGGGAACTATTAGTGGCACAACCTACACAACATAAAAAAAAGGTGTTAAATTAGTCACCATTGCAAACTTACGTCTGAGAACATAAGACGTAAGTCCAGTTACGGCTATAATCGATACTTTCATAACAAGACGTAAGTAAAACTCAAAATAATACTAACAGACAGGAGTCAGACATGAATAGTTACGGCTCATAATATTTTGTATTAGGTAGCCGTAACCACACTTACTGCCACTAAGGTCAAAAATAGTTAAGACGTAAGTATGGCTCAAAAATTGGTGCTCGCAAGCTTATGGGCCGTAAGTAAAAAATTCAAGTCGTAAGTATGGGCATTGAATATTCCCATGCACAGACTTACGGCTGGTAATATCACGTCGGTCATAGCCGTAACTTGATGTACGGCCAGAAAAATCCCCAAATTATAGACTTACGGCTCGGATCTGAAGAACATTCAGCCGTAAGTCTAAGTTACGGCTGCTATTTCAAGCCGTAAGTTCCTTCTGGAACTCACAAAAATCACATTTTTTACGTGATTTCAACTGTCTTGAGTGAAATAAAGCATACCTGATTGTTTTCTTGAGGTTCTTCTACATTGGGTACATTCAGGTTTGGGTAATCAGCAGGATCGACGTCGTATTCGTCGAGAAACTCTTCACTTGTGCTTACAAACTTTTTGCCATTGAAGAAACTATATAATCCTTCATTTCCTTCGATGATTTTTTCAATGAAGATGTCGTCAATGGAAGGAGATACTTCTACCTCCATTTGGGTGCTTGATTCACTCATTTTGGTTGAGTGAATCAAGCTTGGGTTTTTTGAAAAAAAGTTAGGTTTTTTTTCTCTCTTCTTATTAAGTTTTTTTTAAGTAAGTTTGTTAATCAGGTTTTGGTTAATCACTGATTATCAGGTTGGTTTACTTAAGTTAATTTACATCTTAACACTAAACATAAAAGGGTAATTTTGATATTAATTAATATTTTACATAGGGGGAGAGCAAAATTACTTTTGGGAGACCAGTTATCAGAGGGCTTCAATTTTTTTGAAGCCCCTAAATCAGCTTTCATATATATATATATACAATTTTTTTTTTTCCCTCGAACTCTTGTACTTGGATTGCAATAGACGAGCAAAAGAACCACATCCCAAAAATCGCAAAACAAGGTGCCTATACACTGTTTGAATGCTATGGCTGGCTGTTATGTGTTAGGGGGTGGAAATTGGTAATCTTCAAGCTTCCTAGCTACAGCTAAAAAAAACAGCTACTGCCAAACCTCATACCCGGATTACAATAGATGGGCAAAACAATAAAAGAAAATCAGACAATGTTAGCGTCTATACACCGTATTTGGATGTCATAGCTGGCTGTCGCTGTTGGGGGGTGGAGATTAGTTTAATCTTCTAACTACAACCAAGCACCCCATCCCGGGAACATTTCACACAACCGCTCTGAATCAATTGCATCTTGTATAAGTTGTTGGACCTGCAAGAAAATACATCCCAATCAATAAATCATGTCAATGGACGATGATACCAGTGACCTAAGTTCGAAACTCGTCAGCATCAAATTCTTTATCGATCAAAAAAAAAAAAAATCAGACCTTGTAAAAATTTAAGTCGTAACTGACTTTTCTACATGATCAATCACATTCATTCACTGGCTTTCCTACAACCAGATTCATTCACTGGCTTTCCTACTACATCAACCACATTCATTCGCGATCATAATATGCCCAAGAAGGTGAAGTATTAAAAAACAAAAACTGATGACAAAGACAACAGTGGTTCACTGATGGCTTTACGGCAGTTGCAGGTCAACATCTGCACCCGATGAGGCTTAAGCATGGAACTCTAGTTCTAGTTTTAAGCATTAATAGGTTAACTTGAAACGAGAGCAAGGGCCCTAAAAATTTAACTCAATCAGATTACCTGTCCATGAACACTTCTCATTTCACCCTCTTCATACCCATCCAATTTCTGTTTGACGCGCATCAATGCACGAGCAGCATCCTTATTCCCTTCGTACACATCTTGTGAATCTTCCAAGATTGTAATATCATCTTCCGATTCCTGCAATGATGATGAATAGACGTTAAATTATTTTTTTGCTTAAATTTATTACTATCAAAAAAGAATTACAGAATTAGAGGAATAATAAACTTATGAAAAAACGAAAAAACAACACAAATATCTTCAGGTTTTTTGTATCCTTTACAGAATTAGATGAATAGGCTTATATGAACTCAGGTTTGGGTATACAGTCTCAAGTTCCAGGTTCATAATTTGCTCTATGACAAGTGAACAACAGCTTTCTATTGCTTATACCCCTTGACGGAAATTTTTAAAATGCTGTTCCATTTGACCTCATCCAAGACGAGTTCAGCGGAAGCTTTACTTAAGTACTTTTAACTAAGAAACAATAAGACCAACTATTAATTTTCTTAAAAAGACAGCACTCTCAGTTCAACTTGGATTCCTAGGTGACCATGGAAAGCAAATAAAAAGTAGAATCCAGATAGTATCATATGAAGAGCAATTTAGGGTACCAGAGAAGGCAAACAGACTCATCATAGTTAGTTTTCTAACTACCTTTTGAAGTTGCAAAGCTTTCAGAGGAGACAACGCCCATTTATAAAGAGGATCATGGATGAAAACCTGCACGAAGATTTTCTGATGTAAGCAGGAGAAACAACTGGATTTTACTTGTAATTGAAAATCTTCTGTTTAATCATACTTCAATGATGGTTAATAGTGCTTCCTTGTTGGTCCTCATAACAGATAGAGTTTCCTCGCAACATCTTCTAAAGACGCCTTCGATTCCAGTGACTCCCATACCATCTATAATGTCTCTGGTTAGCCTAAATGGGACCTTCAAAGATGTCAAACAAAGACATTCAGGTCTCCTTCCTCAGCCAAACACCCAAACCTATTATTCCACAGAACATAAAAATCTTGAAAAGACAAACCTGCTCAGGTGTTTTGAGCATTAAGCCTTGTTCAAACGCAACACCAAGGTCAATATGAACTACTTCTGCAGTGGCTTGATCTAAGAGAATGTTCATTGAATGTCGATCGCCAAGTCCAACGATGTAACCCACCTGAATTGAGAAAGGGAAGGTGTCACTGCTGCTGCTACTTCTCAGCAGTCCTACTAACGACAAATTGACGTCTAATTTTACTAAGGATGACATAGTAAAGCAAAGTGATTGTGGGATAGCATTGGTGAAGGCGACTGCTTATTATTAATTTTAGTGAAGAGTATCTGTAGGTAGCACCATGAATGTAAGTACCACCACGACATTAAAAAAATACACCTAGGAGGAATCAGAAAACGAAACAAAGAAATACAAAAACATCCAGCATGTTAACCGCATTTGAGTAGATTAGAACATGACCATGACTAAGCTACAGAAAATGTTGCTCATTACTAGAACAAAAATTCTGACATGTCTAAAGTAAGATCATGAAGTAACCACTCATTGATGCCATAATTTCCTAAATGAAACAAGAAAAGAAGAATTGGTGGAAAGAGAAGGTGCACTATGGAATCTATCATACAACATGTAGAGTACACCAACCATTGAACTAGCTGCCACACTTCGTGTATAAGAGAGTCTCTTTTCAAACCAATTAGCCGGTTGCAAGAATCTCTCCAAGAAGAAGTAGTGCATGACAGGCCTGCAACAAAATATCACATAAATAGTCGAAGTGAGTGAGTTTTTACTTATATTAGTAAACATGGTGAAAAGGTAAAAAATGTTTGAACCTGAAATTTTCACAGACAGTCTGAAAAGCCTTGAGCTTGTGCTTTTCCTATATTTACAAAGGAATCACAATTTAATATGGTGAAATGGTGAAAGAAGGTAAATGGCGGAACTTGTAGTCCATACTCTAGTCATCTTGTATCTTCACATCCTGTGGTCTACTCTAGAAGTCAACACGCGTCCCACAGTTGCAGACAAACGGATAACGCTAAGATGTTTCCTAGACCAACAGCAAGTAGGTCTTGCAGATGAAAGGTCTTTAGTAGTATGTGTCACTTACCTTTGCCATATACTCACGACATCGAAGAAATGACCAGTCTCCTACTCCATAACGCACGTGCGCACCTCCATTCTTTAAGCTGGACGAGTTAAAATCCATGTGATCAAACATCTCTGAGGAAGCATAAATATCAAACAGGAACACTTAAATATCATAACAAATCAACCTTCCCAAAAGATATTCGCCGAGTGGAATAGTGCCATCAACCCACTCAAGGACACCGGCACTTGGGGTAAATGGAACCACCTGTTTCAATAACAAAACATTAAGAACCTAACAATATTACAGACTGACTAGTTGGCAGCCATCTTTATGCACACGTTTCAACATTCTACAAATCATTATCGCATTGCAAGACATTGAAATAAGAGACTGGAGAGGTAAGCTTAGCATGTTTATCTATCAAAGACTGAAGAGGTAAGCTTAGCATGTTGAAGATACCTTGTATGTGCGGATTCCTATTCTCCTTCTCCACGTGTCACGGTGATTCTGCAGAAAAGTGTTCACCAGACCAAAAAACTGTTCCATGACCTGTACAACCATCAATCTGTAAGAATCAGAGGGATTACCAAGTACTGATGCAAAGATCCATTCAGGAGGTTTGATGTTGAACAATATTTTAATATTATTAAAATAAGTTTGCTGAAAATATTGAGAACTAAAATTCTGCAGGTTATACTTGAGATATAATTGCTGTATGTTCTCCTTGATCGGAAAAATACAAATGCCACGCACAAAACCTCGCTGCAACTCACAAATAAATGAAGATAACAAATAGACACAGTTTGAACTCTTACAGCATCTTGCCGTAAATCGTCATTTCCAGATTTTGCTAGTTGACGATACTTGTGACCATCAGAGCCCATGCATATGACCACCTTTGGAGCATTTATACCATTCATTACCCTGCATAGTCACAGAAAATGTGTGAAATTTTAGAAATGCGACTTTCGACATCGCAAAATATATAACTCCTATACTAATTACATACATGACAGAATCAGCTAATCCTCTAAAGTGCGGAAAAGATCCTTCATGATACTGACAGCTAGGGTCCACTTGGAATGTAGCTGTCACTACGGGTACCTGAATGTGAAATGTGCCAGAAGATTAATTACAGGGTTAAACATTTTGTCATCAGCTTACAGAGTTTCAGTAGGAAAATCGAAGATCATCATTTCATATAAGTATAGAAATGCTCTTACAAGTTCAAGTTGTCGAAGACTTCGGATATCTCTCGGTAACGGTATCCTTTTGTTTGTATCCTGTAGATATTATATATAGTTAGATAGTTGAACCAATAAATAGATAAAATGTGTTATGTCAGTGACCAAAAATTAGGCTAATATATAAGATTAGGAAAAATATGTAAGACTCAGATGTCACAGAATGGAATAACTATTTAACTAAATAACCAACCTCTCTCTTTGTTTCTAACTCAGCCAGTTTAATGTATATCTCTACCATCTGCTTCATCTATAACAATATATTCATAAATCAGAATAATATAGAAATATATCTGACTCGACTAAAGTTTAAAATGATGGTGGTAATACCTGTTTAATTATAGCACCATGGTGTGCAGATAATTCATCTAAAAGATTTTCAGCTGCTAGCTTCTTATCCATGTCCACCACAAATGAGTTTCTACTACGTTGTTTGTCCTTGACACGGTCACCATTTGCCAGGGCCAGAAGCTGATGCAAAAATTGTGCATGAAACCAATCCATAGTTGTGAAACAAGATAAACATTATATATATCCATGTGTGTGTGTGTGTACACGTGCCCCATAATTGATCAAAACATCTATGATTGGTCGTTACAATACCAAAACAAGAGTCAGTAAACACTGATCAATTTTTTAAGTTAATATGAGTTCATGTCCACACCTGTAGTATTGTATGGTACGGATGGTCAATGGCCATCTTCTTCACAAGAGAGACCAAAGCATACTGCATTAACCAACAAGTGTCTTTGATAAATAATAAGTCGCCATATTTTCACTCAAATGAGGAAATGAATATCATCTGAGATACCTGAAAACTGTGCCGCCCTTGTCCGTCTTTTGAACTACCCATTCTTGATGCAATTTGATAAACTAATGGAATAAATTTGTAGGATTGGACCTGCAAATATATTTGAACAAGAGTATAGAGTTTCTTTACAAAAATTATGGCTACTCTTCATGCAACAAAAACAAAGATACAATTTACTAAAATTATGACAACTCTTCTTAAGTTCTAAATTAATACAAGAAAAACAAAGATACAATTATCCAATATAAAAAAAAGGTACTCAGTTTCTGTTTGAACACTTACTTCCTGTACTGCACTAAGCATGGCATTCACAACGTTTTGCCTTGAAGACAGGCTGAACCACAGAGAAACAAGTCGAAACACCTGATTGGACATAGCTGAAGTGTCTTAGGCATTCCTTCATATGATTTATAGAACCTAACTAAATTTGGAAAAAGACGGAAAGATACTACGATTATAATTAACAACACTGCAGAATTGGCTATCTGGGAGGCAAAAGATCATGTGAGACGACTAGAAGAAGAAAATGTGACATTTCAAATATTTTACCCTCCGGTGGTACAAGCCTTTTATACCTTTTTATCAATAAATCTTTTTTGCCGATCAAAACACTTTTGACATTTCAATTATTACTATAAATACTTTCACGCATTTGTGAGCAGTTAACTACTCTATGTTCTTCATTGATCACCACATTCAACATAGATGATATCTTTCATGGGCACATACCACTCTGACATCATATTTGTCTCCTATGACCAAACAACGTTGATAACCCTCCAATGCTAAGGTGAGGAAATTGTCCCTGTCATCCTGAGAAGAAAGATCACAACCAAACAAATTAAATAAGTCTTTTACATATAATAAAGGTTCCAAATGGATAACCCTAACACTTTAACTTGCTAAGAAAATTTACTAAACTTGGGAGTTTCAGATTGACTGCTTTCTGTTTTTCCTGTAGATCATCTTATAATATATCCTCCTAGGCACAAATTACCTTCAGTTATTTTCAGGTGGGTCTATTAATGTTATAGCATAGTAGATGTCACCACCTACCTCTTAAGAAAACAATCTCTACCATATTAATGTGGCTTCAGTTTAGGGTCCTATGTCGTGATTCAAGCTAGTCTGTCGCACGCCAAGGAAACGTCCAAGAATACTCGACTTCAAAAGAACATAAAATTCTGTAATATAGTTACTCTAAAAAATACACAGAAAGCCCCGGGACAGAGGAACTCATACACCGATTTGCAGGTAGATAACACACCCGAAGAAATAAATAAGGCCATTAACAACACTCCAGTCTTCTTTTATTTTCTGCTGAAGCTGAATTGAACATGAATGAACTAAAATAGTGAAATTGTGTAATTAATGGCTACATATCCCTCGTCATAGTCTAGTTTGAGTGATTGCCGATTTCTTACGTGTTGATGATTACCTCATTTTGTGTTATAAAGCAACGATAACATTAACAGAGAGATTTACTGAATTTTCATGTGTTGATGATTATCTCCATATGTGCTGTAAAGCGTAAACAATTTTAACAGAAAGATGTGGATCGGGATCTAATTAAGGACATCAAGCTAACAGAAACTCCAGCTCTCTACCGAATTCAACAATCCATGTAGCTTCTTCTAAAACCAACAAGATCATTTTTTTAATACCTGCAACTTTTCAGCCTCCCTCCTATCCATTGTGAGCTGCTTTTGCAATTCTTGTATTTTTATCGATAAATCCATCTTTTCTGCCTAAAGAACACGTCGAGAAAAGTGTCGCAAGTGAAAAACAAGCATTCAATGATAAGTTGTCTCTCAGAGGAAGGTAATGAATGGCAGTACGCCAGGAAAAATGGCACTAAAAGGTGATACTTGCCTTCGTTGAAGTTTTTAGTCGTTTGATAAGTACTTCAAGCTCCTTTGTCTGCACAAATTTCAACGATCGTATAAATGGAATTGCATAATACCATCACCATTAGTCAGAATGCACTCACAACACAGGTACCTTGTGCTTCCTCAGTCGCAATGCTGCTTGCCATTCATTAGAGACGAGCCTTTCTTCATAACTTCTAAATAGAGCATCAGAATAGTGTGCAAGATGGAAATGTGTTTGGCACTGTCTCTTTATGCACTTCTTGTCCATGCTTTTTCTAGGCTCAGTGAGCTCCACTGCAGGTTTAAGGTACTGCTCCAAAATTGTCCTCGAGCTGCACCATTGCAAAGATACAAGAGACATATCAGCTCTCTGTGATGCATATTATAGTCATTATCAAAAATACCAATGGTAATGAATATTTTTTACTTGCTAGATCGAGTTTCAGCCAACCACTTCCCAACCAAACGATACACATTTGAAGCTTCTCCGTTTAACCTGTTATTGTGTAAGACGTACTTTGCTAGATTGATAGCCATCTCATGTTGACCTTGGGCACGTAGCAGCTTAGCTTCTTCAAGCTGTTATACATACAAGATCGTTAAGCAATAACATAGAAACCAGTCCCTCTAGGTCATAACTGGAATAAATGAAAAGGCAAAGAGGCGTTTAGAAGCAAATGCACAGCTGAATTAGGGTCATTAATTTATGATTGAAATGTGAACGAAAATCCCAAGGTTCAAGTTCATAGTAGCTCAAACTAAGCATTTTGATCACATTTTCAGGCAAAGAAATAATTTTGTCACAAGTTTCCCCAACCGATGATCATAAATGCTAATGAGGCAGAAATATTTCTTGAATGTAGTAAATGCCCACAGTCATGTGCAAGTTGTTGCGTTATTGGCTCGTACATTCAACTGTTCGATACGAAAGAACACTACTAGAACAGCATACCCTTCCCGTCAAGCATAAATCTGAAGTCGAATTTTGTCCTTCCGTTCCAGAACTGAGTAACTTAAACTCGTGTAAAGCTGCAGCAGCTAAGGAAAATCGACCACCCTGTAAACACCAAATGACATAAAAGAAATTTAAAAAAAAAATCCCTGGTGTCATGAGCCATAAATGACCACTTTCAAGGTAATGTTGACAACCTTACGAAGAGTGGAAGCAGATTCGAAATGATGTTGTATTGTGGATTCCTTGCAATTCAAAATTTGAAGTAGAACTCGCCTGAATGCGATAAAAGGTTCTAACAAAGTCATATGAACTTGTGTTTGGTTCAAAATGAATCTCCAATCCATATTCAGCAGTTCCATCTGAATTGAATCAGACCGTAACTCAGATTCGGTTTTGAGTAAATCGACAACATAAAGCTTCAGAAACAAGATTAAAATTAAGACCAATATTTGATTCAGGGTTAACAACCTAGATTCCAACATTGGTTTACACAGGAAACGATACCTGATCAATCGCAGGAATGGTAGGTTCAGAAAGAACTTTTTGCTTCTCGAAATGCAATTTTGTTTCTTTACGAGAAGATGACCTCCACCGCAAATCCCAAGCCATGCCAAGATGGTTTAAGATCTGCAAAATGGTTGTTAAAATGAAGTGTCAAATTTGGCTAAAATGGCGGCTGGAAAAATAATTCCTAGTTAAAAGATTCAGAACCTGAAGTTTAACTATTGTGGAGTAGATATATTCAGTACTCTCTTTGCTTGCATGATGGATCGATAAAACAAGTCCCTAACACAAAAACAAAGACCGATAAGCAAGGAAATTTGACATGCTGAAAAGACAAAAAAGAAGTTATAGACAATCATCATCACCTGCTTTGAATCTATAAGCTTCTTGTAAAACTCATCGGAGTCCCCCTCTTGTAATGACTTTAAACAGCTAAAGTTTGAAAAAGAAGAATGTTCTATAAGTTACGACAGGTTCTTGCTTGATTAATGAAGACACATACCCTACTATATAATCAAGCACCAAAAAACATCAAACTAGAGGCCATTTTATTCATGTATATGAACCTAGGTTGCACAGACACGGATGGGACACGGTTACGGGGACACACCAAACCTTAAAGGGTGAAAAAAGCTCATGAGTTCCTTAAGAGTATAAATTGATGAACTAAAATCCTATCATATATGATCCAAATCTTACTTATTTCGCAATTAAGAAAACACGTTTTTGTAGTTAGTTGAGCATCACATTTGATGTTTTTAAATTTCTAAACCAATTAAATCATATACGGCGCGGCCAGGCATGGTACCAAGTGTCCAAGTGTTATGTGCCCTGACAAGGCACCTGTTCAGGCGTGTCCGTGCATCCTAGATACGAACCAAACATGACTGTTCTCCTAACAACTTTACACCTACTGAAAATTTGAGCTAGTAAAACAGATCCTCCTGCACATATATGAGTTACTTCAAACCTAGAATAAGTAAGGCCTGCGATATTAGAGTTCAAAAACCAGCCAGTATAAGAAAAATCGGTAAAACACCTACGTAGAGTTCTTGAGTGCGTAAATAGAGGAACAATTACTTACTGATTTATCACCTGTCGAAATGCAGACTAGAAGAAACATAAAAAGTTTACTACTTGGAGAAACCTTCTAAGAACAGTTCACTTCCGAAGATACATAGCAAGATAGTCAAAACTAGAAATGCAACAAATTTTACCTGTGCAGGTTTTCATTAAAATGATCAATTTTGTTGTGTTTTCCTATAGCTTGATGGTCAACTTCCACATGAAGTAAGGAAAAATCCCACTTTCCAGTGCGCCAGGCAGCTTCGTACTAAAATATATGGAAGGCAAATACAGGAACAAGTATTATAAATAATCCAGCAGAAATCTGTCATAAAAAATTTGAACAAGTAACATTCTTCTTGAGCTAGAATTCGTATCATGAAAAACCTGTAATTCGGTGAATTCTGAATCATGTTCAAACTGGTTACTTTGAGAAGTCAATCCCTGGCAGTACAACTCCAGTAAATGAGTGCAACCAGTTTGCTGCAAAGATCTCATAAGCCCTTTGTAAGATTTCTTTTGACAGATATCAACTTCAGATTCAGGAAAGGGAAGCTGAAGGGTTCCGTGAGAATGCTCCTGTAACAAATTGCGTTGAGAGCCTTCTAACTTCCCTGCTGGCACTGATCGCACTTGAAGGTCATAATACTCAAGAGCCTTATTCCAATTACCCTCATGTTCATAGGTAATGATTTGAGATTTCAACTGTGACCAAAACGAACACAGTAAATATGATAATCAGGAAATAAGAAAGCACAAGTTACCACAGTTAACTCATCCTACTAGGGTGTTGAAAAGCTTGTACACTTCATCCACATTTACACACGTATGAATTCAAATTATTAACCTTGTATGATTGGATGATCCCATATAAGCTATCAGGCTCGTTGATCTGGGTGACTGCTGATATGAGTATCTCAATGTGTTGTGAGAGCTGAAGAATATCAAACAGTAGATAAGAGAGGTTATCATCCAAAAACTTGTGGAGGGTAAAAAGTTACAAAAAGCATCGATTTGTTGAGCCTATTTTTCCATTTGTTGACTTTAATCTTTGTACTCACCATCTCAAGAGGTGAAAAATCAGGGCTTCCTAACGTTAGGCAATTGAATTGTTGTTCACACCAGTACTCCACATACATAACAGCAGTGAAATATGAGCCACAGTGCTGCCAGAAAATTTACATCCAACTTCAGAAAAATCCCAAGCACAATTTACCAGGGATTAAAGACAAAGTGGAGAAAGCTCGATACTTACAATGGCCGCTTTAGCAACGAGAAGATAATCAATTGAAAGCCAATATACCTTGCAACATATCATTGTGTAAGAATAATACGAAAACAATTTAAACGGAATATCGTAGAAGAAACTGTAAGTTTGGTGCTCTTAAACTTTGTTATAACTTAGCAAGAACACAATTTAAATGTTGCAAGCACACGAGAGAAGCCTTACTTTCTCCCATGTTTGGGTTGATATCGTCACTGAACTCGAAGTAGCTGGTGAAGCTTTAGATTTTTCAGAAGTGGAGCGAGACCTAGAGGTATAACTGGACGGTTTATCATACTGCAAAAGTGCGACAAAATATGTCAATAGAACGACCACTGAACTCTAAGATTGAAGCTCCTAACTGCTACACCTGATAAAGTGCTTGTTTAGCAGCCACCTTTGGACTATCTCGCTTGAGTGGTGCTGAGGAAGTGCCCCTTTCCATGACATGACATAAACGGGTTTCATTTAGTGCATCCAGCATAACCTGAACTGATTTGATCAGTTCATTGGACTCTGTAAAGATGTTTTCTTGGACCTACATTCAAAAAATGTATAATATAGGGAAAACATCACCATAAACATCGCACAAGAAAGATATGGTAGCAGTACTTTTCTGAGAAAAAGAGAAATAACAGCATAAATATATCCCCTAACGCAACTAAGGAATGGTTGGGGACCATAATGAATAGCTCGACCAAGGGAAAAATAGAAAGTGAGTCCAAATGCAAAAGTAGAGTGATAACAGGTAAACTGTTGAACCTGTGAGGAGATTATCTTGCAAATATGAACTTGTGAACCCTTCTTTCTTGCTAAGTTTACCAGGACATGAGACAATAGTAGCTCTGCAAGTTCATCCTTCATCAAAACAATATCTTGACATAATCTGAAATTGGGAATTAAGGTTAGTATTTATTAAATCAGCTTTAAATGAATACCTTAAACACAATAGGAACTTTCGGAATTGAAGAAAACAGAAAGGACACCTTAAGACCGTATCATCGGTATACTCAATAAGTGAATGAACAAGAGGACAGATCCAAGTCTCGTACGTTTTCCCAAGTGTCTTCCACAGAGAAGAATTCTCCAGTGGGATTGTTTCCGCTGTTACGTGGAACAGTTAATGAATTCGTAAGAAAAAAGCATCCACCCAAGAAACAAAAATTTGATGAAGATTAAGAAACAAGAAATTAAATTGCCTAATAGTGTGAATCTTATAAGCTCAAAAGAAAAGAAAAGAAAGGATCGGCACGGTAGAGGATGAAAGGTCCTTGTGGGCCTTTGATATTGAATGGGAAATGGAGCTCAGCTGCCACCAGAAACTACATAAGACATATTATTCATAAAGCCATATCGAAACCCAGGCAGAAGAGCGAGGAAAACAGATAGTTAACCAAACTGCTGTTAGTGGTCTATCTCCTTGGTTCTCACTGTCACAAAAGGAGCGGTCCTTGTGAACACACAACTAAAGAAGCACATTCACAGTGCAATTGACAAGAAACTTTCCTATCAATTTTACTGAAGTCAGTAATATATACAAGAATAAAATGGCGGAAGGACACTTGCAACAGACAGCAAATACTGCTACATTAATTAACAAGCACAAAAAACAAAGAAAAAGAAACGAACGCATATTAAACAAGTACAAGCACAAAAAACAAAGAAAAAGAAACGAACGCATATTAAACAAGTATGATGAGTCTACCACTTGATGTTTTTCCTGACTGTGATAGCAACTTCTCAACAAGTTGCATATTAACCCCTTTGGAGTGCACCTGCAGCCAAATAATAAAGCTTAATAAACAACTACTTATGTGAGCATATTCTCAAAGCCCCCAATTGGACTATGCAGCAAGTCATCAATGATTCATACACACTATACAATATTTCCAATACACACTGTGAAATTGAGATAAGTTTGTATACCATAATAAGAGACCTCTCGTAAGAGTCCAGGGATAGCAGAGCTCTTTGTCCCCTTTCCGTTGATAAGATCCCCTTTAAAAAAGATGTTCAATGATTAAAATTGAAGACCATAAAGATCTCATGAGTAATGCATAGTCACAGAAACAAAATTATGCAATAATCTACAATTACAAAACATAATAATCAGATAATACTTGTACTTGCCAACGACTAATATAACGTCTTATCAGGTGATAGAACTTTCAATAGGAATCCAAATTCCACATATACTTTCGAACCAGTCAATGAATTAAACTCATGTAAGCATTTCATAACAAAACACCCACTTAGACTCCACTCAATTATAGCTCTACTGTTTTACGCTGTTATTTTAATATTACTAATAAATCCAAGGATTCCAAACTGACCAGAATGATACAAAAATATGAAAGTAAAAGGAAAAAGAATTAAGGTTCACTCTTTTCCCTACTTAAGCCAGGCCCAAGCTGAAACTGAGGTATGTCTTAAGCTTGAGATCTAAAGTATGTCTAGCTCACACTGGTTCAGAAATGAGGCAATGAGAAATGAATAGTATAATGGCAAGAATTTTATTGCAAAGGTTTCATCATGTCATTCCTAAGACTCGAGCAAAGAAGTAGATAAATGTAATCTCTAGAACATTTAAGCTCGAAATCTTAACTTGAAAAATATTTCTAATGTCATCAAGCATGTACGCCATATATCCGAACCTTGGGGATATAACAAGCTAGAAATAGTGGAATTCTCTGTTTTTAAATTGATAATCTCGTAATAAAACTAAAGCTGAACTGTTTCAACAGTTCAACTGACAATGGTATGAAGATCTCTGAGCACAGAAAAAACACAGATGTAACCAAACGGCTTTCACAAAATCTGAATGTTGAACTTCAGGAATAGACGATTTACCCGAAGAGCTCGTGATGTCATGTCTATTATGTTAACAGATTCGTCGAGTAGATACTTCTTTAACAGCCTTACAAGTGTGACAAGGAGTTCTTCAGGTATTCCAGTGTCAGCACTAAAACCAACTTCTGTAGCACCACCTTGTTCAAGCGATTGAGAAAGAGGCATTTGACTGGAATCACCTGGCAAATGGAAAACTACCACGTGCGGATCTCCAATGCCTACCTGTATTACAAATCAACAGAAGAAAATTATTTTTTCGCAACCCATGCAGAAAACATGTCTTACCAGAAAAACAATGTAAGATATAAAGTTGTATACCCTAGAAATGAAATCCGACACTAAAGCTCTTATGTCAATTGCATCATTAGAACCGCACATCCGAATTAGAGTCCACACAGAAGATACAAGTTCAGGTTCACAATGCCAGCAACTGTACTGACCCACTGTATTTACTACATTCTTTTCTGGTTGAATAATTTCACCCATAAGCAGCTTCTTATGTAATGTTTGAAGACTGTAAGAGATAAATGAATGAATAAATAAATAATACAACGATGAAATCCATCATTTTATGTAAAATCGGTAACACATAAATATACTGAAAGTTTAGACTGTATTGAGCTAGAAGGAAAAGAAGGCACCTCCATAAAATTAATCTCCGAGGAAGATAAGATGTTCTCCTGACAAACTTCAAATGACATGCAAATTAGGGAAAAGAATCCGGATATCTCTGAACAGATCCCTAGCACAAATAAACTAACGAAAGAATAAACTGAACTTTGGCCCAATTAAGCAGTTACCTTCAAGAAGTGATCTCTTGTGGAGTAGTCTTTGCAAAGTTCCTGATGAAACTTTCGAATTCCATCAAAGCAGTTGATCTCTGGAAAAGGTTCCAGTTCCTGGGCAAGGCAATAAAAATATCAATCGTAGGTAAAAGTAAGCCGCAAGATTCAAAGTTGAGACTGGAAACGCAGAAAATATCAACTGCACTAAGAGTAATCATGATAATTATTATATACAATAAGAAACTTATCTCTCTAACTCCTTTTTCTTACCCTGATGTAATCATAAAGCGAGGGGTCGGAATCTACAATTAACTGCCGAAGCAAACACATAACTTTAGAAGATGGGAAGCTAGGAAGATCTCCCTTGTTTTGAGACGGGATACAACATGACACCAATTTCGACACCAAAAACTGCATCAGAAAGCAAGAGCATGATATAACAGAGAGAGGAGGTATAACTATACCAAATACCAATAAAGTAGCTGAATTTGAGTACCTGAAGTTGTTCTCCAAGCACGCACATTGCATCTTTAGAGGGGTTATTTTTGAATGCCTCTAGCAGCATGGACAAAATAAGACAGCACTGCTCCTGTAAAGCATGATCTCCAATAATTTGCCCAACTAAGTTAAAAAGGTAGCTGCAAAGACAGTAAGTAACATTAGAAATCAACAAAGCAGGTAAGAACCAGTAAGCAACTAATGAAAGTAAAGAAGGTTCATAAGTGCGTCTTCTTCGAAAGAAAAGTTCCAAACTAACAAGTGGCTAGTTAAGTATACTGCTAAAAAAGTTAGAAATTGGGGACATTACATACTTGGAAGTGCTTGAAATTGCAGCCCTATGGCCTATGATAATGATAAGGGCCTCGAGTCCAGAAAACCGATGGCACCTATGTCGATGATGAATTGCAGCAGTAACTTCGTAATGTATATCTACTATGAACTGTGTATTCAGAAGAATAAGTGTAACAATGTTTAGCCCTCAAGTAGAAGAGAAGATTGTCATGTCCAAATTTAGGAAATTAAAAATGACCTTAAAGACTCTATCAGCACGAAATATGTTGATTTTGTCCACAATGCCAACATTTGAAGGACACTGCTCCCTACAAAAATCCATTAAAATAGAAGTATTATACAATTTTTGTTATTTTAATGCAAACAAGTTTCAAGGATGTATATGAAACACAACAAAAAGCACTATACATATCCAAGAATCCATCAACAACTGTTTGTATCGCTTTCACAATAACATCAATGGGGAAAAACGGCATGCCAGGCCCTGAAGCAGAGGATGAAAGTGACAGAATGAAGCCAACAATGGACACCTGCAAAAAAGAGATATGCAAATAAACAACCGTGATACGACAGGACTCATTTATAAATATAAATACTAAAATTAAACGGTATACCCCCAAAACAAAATCGCGCTCAAACTATACTACCTTTCTTTTAGGTAATTACTGGAATGAAAAAGTTAAGATTTGTTTCAATACGATACAATCATGTATGTTTTACAGCTATTTACATTCAATATACTAGTGGTAGTAGGATAAGGATTGTTTTGAGGTTCTAAATTTGTTTTAGAAAAATCGTCATACGTCTAAACCAGATATTGACACTGCAGCACAGTTTCATTTCAGGATATGAAGAAATCCTTTTTGGAAATCACCTCATTTCCAGAAGTCGAATACTTCGATTCCAGAGATGCTGTTTATCTTGTTTTATTTTCCATTAGTTAGGTTTATGGCCCCATCCTTTGGGAATCTGCTTAAATAAGAAAACAACTAAAGTTCTTAAAAACACTCTAGGAGTGAAGAAAATTGCAAACCATATGTTGCTTAATGAGATTGTCTCGCTCAAGCTCAGAAATCTCGGCAATACTTAATATGGAACTCTGAAGTACTGTAGCTCCTTTTTCCCTTCCCAGCTTCTTACTACTATGCAATGCCATACAGACACCAAAAATTGGCACAAAATGGCTTTTTACAAGAACTGCCAAAGATTGACCAGCAACCTATAAGCAAATAAACAACAAATTCAGTAAAACTGCGTAGAAATATGTATAGAGGCAGCAGATAAAAGCATAACAGATTTCAGTCCCTCCACCAGAGTACAGAGGCAGCAGATAAAAGCATAATAGATTTCTCAAAAAGGAAAAGTTCTATGTCTATTGGAAGCTAACCATTCTGAGCTTGTAATCAAGTAGGTTCCGTAGAAGAAAGGGGATGAATGAGATGAAATTATAAAAATACCTTAGCAACCCACTTCAGATTAGTAGTATCCCCACTCAGAATCAGAGCTGGAAGTAGCCACGGACAGCAATATTGCATGAAGTAACTAGGTTCTGACTTGAGAACAAAAAGATCCCGTATCTGCAAACATTAGCTACACCTTTAACATGACGTTTAGCACATTAACAAAAATAGTTGACAAGAAAAGAAAAATTCTTAAATCCCAATCAGAGATTGAATATATAATTTTTTTTACAACAGAGAACTGTATGACCATGTGGTGTAATTTACTTCTAAATTCAGTGAACAGATTCAACACAAACATGGCAATATCAAAATCTACTTCTGTTTTCCGTTGTCTGAAGAGGAATATGAAACATTGGATCAAAGTGTTCAAATTTCATCAGCCATTGTCTATCGCTTCTTCGTAGATTATGAGACCATGAAAAACAATACCATGGTTACTACAAGAAAGAACGCATTGCTTAGGTCCCAGTTGAAAGCTGTACAAGATGAGCTTGCTCTCTTGAAAGGACGGATCGAGAAACTTGCTGACAACAAGTATTGTGAAGTCTGTAATGCCAAAAGTGGCTAGTTTTCCAAATAGCAATCCTAAATAAAGTTGTTAACAACAACTTTTTGTTTAGATTTATTCTTTCTTGGTAGATCAGATTAGTGGATTCCTTGTGAGAACTTGTTCTTACTTTTGCCTAAGGAATATAGATGTTACTAATAACATATCAGTGTCGAATTTAACTTCGAGGTCCAAGGGTCTATTTTCAACGTTGTAGTCAAACAGAATTATCTCACGGTGCAAAGATATACCTCCATAAGCGCAGCTACGCTTACTCTGCAGGCAACCCAAGAAAAGAGAATGACTCCCATAAGTTGATCTAGGTACTGCAGAAAACGAAGCAAGAAAGTGAGAGATGGTATCAACATGTAAGAAGGTCTCTAGGCTAAGAATGAGTTGATTGAGACAGTTTGTTCATGCACAACCGCGACGGCACGACCTATAGTAGTTTCAAAAGACTAACTTGACATGATATACGGAACTCAACAGATTGACCATCCCGTGTGCGATCAAGTTCCCAGTTCTTGACATCACATAAAACTTGGCAGCGACATCTCAGTTATTATCACGATGGTATGTTAAAAATGTCGGTTTAAACAACTTAGATAGAAAACAAATAAACTGATGTCAAATGTAAGGGGCTGATAGCCTGATACTCTTAAACATGCACCAGTGCAACAGTAATTTAAAACATGCTCAGTGCAACAGTAATTTAAATAAATGTATTCTAATCCCATTGAAGTTGGGGTCACACCATTAACTTCTAAATGAAAACAATAGTAAGGAAAAGTTAGATACAGCACCTTAGATCTAGTTGTGTATTGGAGTTTACTTGACAAATTATCAAGCACTGCAAAAGCCAACTCCCTGGAGAAATTTCACTGTGAGTGAAAACCATTAACACCAATCATATATGATAGACAGGAGCATGCAAGGGAAAAGTTTATACCTCTGACAAGGATCAATTGCTGCTATCACACAGATGATGAAAATGGCCTACATTTTTTCCCATGGAAGAACAATGTAGAATGATTAATTTAAGGAGAACTCCAGAAATTAATGTAACAAGATATATATGATCCAACTGCCAATCTGGTAAATCAGTACCTCTATTTCGATCTTTTCACTGTGAAAAGCAAGATGTGCTAAAGTAACAATTATTGTCTCCATTGTTGGACGAGGATGAGGACCTGCAGCTAGAACCTCTGCTGCAGTAACAGGCGCTTTCGATGAAGACATCACCAACTTGACACCAAAGTTGGAACTGTGAAGAATGGGATGAAAATATTTCTTAAACAATCCCCTTGATTAGGTAAAATGTGAAAAGCAGCCATTGAGAGTTTCAGCTAGAGAGACCAAAACTTGTAATCAGTGGCATTCTCCATCAAATAAAGAACAGACTTAGAGACACACTAAAATTATTAATTCTAAAAGGGCAACAACAACCATACATATAAGGTTTAGAAAACTGGACCACCTGCTGCAAGTTTAGCACATTGCAAAAACTGTAAGTAGGTAATATAGAATGTAAATCACAGGGTTGTCGACCCAATGCCTTCAGCTACTAAACGACTTGCAGCACTCACACTATATACCTGAAAGTATGACGAGCAATTAGCAGACACTGATGTGTGTACTCTTTCTGTTTTCCAGAATTAAAGGGAAATATTTTGATTTAGGAATTCAGTAGGCAGGTTGGTTGTTGGTGGCGGTGGGGAAGAGTTGGCATAACTAATTCATGTAATTTTCTTTATCTTCTAAAGTTAAACAAAACAAAAATTTCAGCTAGTAGAGTAGTCAACGATTAGTTTCCGTCAGATCCATTCTAAACCAGCACCAGCGTCAGATCAAGAGCCTCTCGTGTCACTAAATACTATCTACTACGATCATAGAATCATTGGAAATGAAAAGATAACACACTATTAATATTTCAAAAAATAACCAGATTCTCACTCACCAGACATCTTGGAAAAGCTCATTATGACCATCCCAAGTCTGGAAAAGAACTCCAATCCGCCTAGCCAAGAACAGCCTAACTCGATAATCACAATCTTGAAGCATTGTAAGAAGCTTTTCGATCATTACCTGTGTGTAAGTACGTCAACCGAAGATCATAAGAAAATAGCAATGCACAACAATCAATCTAAAATCTTCCAGGTATATGGCCTGAAAATTTGAAGAAGTGACACCCATGAGAAGATATGGACTACAAAAAATGGCATCATCACCTGGCCAATAGAAGGGTCGAGTATAATAAAATTGCAAATGCAATCAATCAGTTTAACGCGTCCAAGCCAGTCAAGAAGATCAAGCTCCGCAATTTGGATTATCATGTCCCGGAGAGATTCTACACTCTGTAAATCCAACATCAAGAGAAAGTAGAACACCAAGATTCGACACATAACAATTATTAAGTCTGAAACAATGATCATAACTTAAGATCTCAATCATCTCTTGGGTAAATAATATACCTAATGATAGACGAAGTGGAAGAGAAATATACATATTGCATACGTGATGACATCCACACTAAATTTTTTATTTTAGCTCCTAACTACGCGCATTTAGTTGATATGAATATGAAGAAAATATTGTAACCGAGAAAGGTAACAGTTGGATGTAATTCACATTAAAACTCTGGGTTAACTTCTCATGCCTTTACAATGCCAGATTATCTCCCATCATCTTTTTGAGCAAACAGCACTATCAAACACTAACTAACTCAAACTCTTTCGTTATCACAATACTGAACATAACCAGCCAGTACTAAACAAAACTAGGATATGAGATTACCTGTTCAAATGGTCTACCCGGTGCACGTAATAAATTCAAATTTTTATCCTTTCCACCATAGCCTGATGATATTAGGTTTCCAAGTAACCTACTTGTGGCAGTTAATATGTTAGCACAACGGAGCTTAAGAGACACTCTCACTTCAATCATGTTATTCACAGAAGTAACCTGCACAACAGGAAAAGAAAAAAACAATATTCTAACACGTTAATATTGAGGCGTGGATATTAAAACATGAACCAATCCAAAAAGCAACTTGCAGAAGTTTTCTAAGAGCAGTACCAAGTCCGAAAGCTTGGCAAACGAGGAGCATGAAAGATGTTTACAGAGATTATAGAGTATATATTCACAGACCTGACGAAAAGCAATTTCAGATATTCAGATATAACCAGCTGGCATTCTATTCAAAAAAAAAAAAAAAACTATCATTTGATGCATCAAAACATTCAACGTACCTCAGAATCATTTTCCTTCTGCATCAGATCAAACAAGGTTTCCCATGTAATAACAGGTAATACGGTGAAAAAATTTGTCATCACTGAAATCATGTCAACCTTCCACTTCACAGAACAAAGGGGAGTGACTATACCCTTCTTAGAGAAATCCATATCTTTGGAATCCTCGCTCACATCCAATTCCATATCAACAATCCTTGCCCTGCTGCTATCCAGCAGATAAGAACCTTGTGGACAAGTTTCAGAGGCAGAAAACAATTCCGACATGGGTATCTCAGAATGTTCACTCCTTGAGCCGTCGCCGAATTGCTCAAACAGTTTTGTTAAGGCCCTTAAAAGCTTCTCAATAGCAAGTACAATAGCTCCAGAAAGCACATCAGCAAAAATATTGTGATCTCTCCCAACATTAAAAACTGGACAGCAAATCAAACTCTTAAGAGAAACTAGAGTGGACCCTGTTCCATCATAAATGAGACTAGAGCCAGCACAACCATGTCTTCGGATATTATTTATATTTTCGTTAATGACTGAAACAGCCTGCTGGAGAAATCTTACTAACTGCTCGCACATTTTGGTGACAAAGGATGAATTCGTGTCTATTAACCTGCGAGAATAAAATGTGACAAGTACAATAAAGAGCAGAAGCCACGCATACGGGGCAGAACGACGGAATTGACAAAAGATAATCACATTGTTTTGAAAATATTTACCCTGTAAGAAGTGAACCATGAATGCAGTTGCATAAGAGACTACTCAAAAAGAAGAGGTCTGGAAGAAGCATCTTTTCAATCTCCTTATCCATAACAACTGAAAGAATGTGGTTTTCCAATTCCTGAAATAAGGGATTCCATATTTGACGGGGGAGACGTACTCTATGGTGGGATTCAGATTGAAACAACTGCAAGATCAAATTGCAACAGTAGGTTAGAAACTTACAAGAACCGGTTTTAAGTTTAAAGAAAGTTTAAAATATAGATCAATAAATAAATAACACCTCTACAGATGAAATGGGCTTAATTGCAGCTAAGATTTCCACAGAACATTCAACAGGTTCCCTGAGAAGATTTTGGTCATGTTCCTCCCCCTACAAGAAAAAAAATATTTTTCACTACAGTCACCGATTTCGACATGCCCTTACAAAAGTCAGATCCAGGGCAAAAACAAGCATTTAAAAAACCTTAAATAAATCCCCAGCATCTTCAGAAGGATCAGTAGTAGAGTTTGAAAAGAAAGGGTCCTTGTAGCAGTAAGGAAAAGGAGCAGAACCCCCACAAAGGGAAAAAATAGCAGCTGGCAATAGCAAAATCAAAGACTCATTCAGCAAAAAGCTTTCCTGCATAAAGAAATACACATTGACAGAGCATTACATTCTAACCCCAAAACATCGAAGGAAAAATGATAAAGGGAACAGAAAGTTTGGTACCACATGGAGCTCCAGATGGGAAGAAAACATAATTAAATATAAACTATTTACTGAACATAAGGAAAAATAAGGTTAACATTTTTCACCTATCCTGAAGAAAATTGGATTATACCGTTTGTTTCCCTTCTATTATTTATTTCACGTAATTTGAAGCCATAATTATTAAGCAAAGACTCGTTTGCTTCTATAATGAGTTGTATAGGGAATGGTTTTTGCAGAAATTGATTAGCAACCACCAACTCAAAAGGCTCAAATTATAAGACAGAGGACTAGGTTCGTGACAACATTCTGTGGGACTAACAAGGAGCCGACACATCTCCGAGAACACTCACCCCAAGTGCTACGCTGTCTATTCATATACACAGTAGATGTTAACAACCATGTCTTTGGCTTGATAAGACTTTGAAGGGAGCATACCAGTTACATAGAAGGGTGCATCGGTCTAAGAAAGCTAGAGAAACCACTACCTTCATCCCTATGCTGGACATTTGAAACTAAAATCTGTAGATAATTTAGCTTCAATACCGTGTTCACGACCACAGAAATTTTGGCAAATTCTATCTTCTTCAAGAAACAAAATTCAAAATGTAACTTTCTACAGAAATATTCATGGAAAACATTTACGGTTTAAAATTTTAGCTAATGGATCCTGCATAGGTGAAAAGAAACTAACTAGAACTGGAACGCATTGAATGCCAAAAATTAGTTGCTTCTCGTTTAAATGACAAATCGAAACGCATACGAAAAATGAAATCTCAAACCTTCCAGCTAAGTAATCCCAAAACTGATCTTAAAAGATTTTGCCTGAGATGTAAAATGTCTCGTATGTCACCCTGCACAAGTAAAAACCAAACACAATGATAGCATTATATCAGATATGCGCGTAAGTTTTTCGTAACATGTTTCACATGTGATATCCAAACATAGTTGAATGTCTAAATGCGCTTCATAACAAAAACATATTCTACGAATGTGATCAATAGAGAATATAAGCCTAAACAAATTAATGATGTGGAAAATGATAAATACTGCCTTAGGCGACAAACTTCCACAATTATTGCATAAGAATATAAGAACCTACTGCACATGTGTTAAAAATAATCAGAAGACATTAATTACTAAATTTTTCAACAAATGCAACCCACTAAATTTTTCAACAAATGCAACCCTCACCACTAGCAGACCAATACACAGAATGTAAACATACCTGGGAGCCTTTTCTTGAAAAATAGCAGGCAATGAAGTACAGTGCTGACCTGGTTATGAGCCAAAACCATAAAATAAGATAAATAGAAAACTTGTAATAAGAAAAGATCAACTGTGGAATCACTTACGTTGATGATATGTGCTTAAATAAGCGGAGGTCCCACACATCATGAGGTACAATAGGTATCTGTACTAGCTCCTGAAAAATGGCAATGTGAGACACAGGGGTGCAAGATGACGATACCTTAAAAGAAGCAACAAAACATCATATAATAGAAATCTCCAGACTTACATTTGAAATAATATTTCCAAGCAGTGTTAAAGCAGCATCTGCCTGTATCAAGTAACAAGTATATATAGCTTAAACTATCACGTAGCAAGTGAACAGGGAAATCAAGATGAACGTAAATTTTATTACTTGAGAACAGAATGAGTTCTCTAAGTGGAGTGCATTGTGTAGCAAATGCATGGCGAAAACAGGGAAAACAGTTAAAGTCTGAGCAGAATTCCAGTAGCATCTAGCTACTAAGACTAAGTAGACTTCAGAGAAATGATAAAAGCTGCAAAAGAACATGTGGACATGGACTGCTAATACAATAAGTTACCAGACCTGCTGCACTTATTTGCAGAAATTAGCAAAATGATGAGTTAACTGGGTTAGTATATCTTGCTAAAATTTCAGCGTCTTAATCATTATAATAAAGATAACAGTTTTACGCTACAACACATATAAAGATTATCACTTGGCAGCACAAAAACTTACTATACATCTTAAATAACACCTTTAATCGAACAAACATGTCATACTAAACAGATTTAGAAGAAGGAGATAGAAGACAATCTCAAATCCAATGATGGATAGAACATAATTCTATTTTATGTACGAGGCAAGAAGAGAGTCTTTGCCATGCTTGCCACATGTCTCTCTAACCTTTCCATCGTGACTTAGAGAGACACCTCATGGCTACATGGACAGCTCACTAATTAACTTTACCTTATCTAGCAATAACCTTAAGCTAGTCTTTAGCGCATGATTAAACCATAACATATGGATCACTACTGATCCAACTCAACTTAATCTAATCAAGATTAGCCTAGAACCTAAATCTAACTGCAGAAAATTAGTAGAAGCAAACTTACAACAGAAGTCACATTACTGAATATAGGTAGCCCATGAATCAAAGAGCTCCATATTCTGTTCCAACTTGCTCCAAGCTGCAAAGTTGGTCAAGCGAAAAGTTTTAATTAGATACATTCAAAAAATATTGCATTTAACACAACCAAACAATTTGTAGGTAAACTAAATGTTTCCATACCTGGTTGTAGCAGTGACTTAACTAATCATGTCTTAATAGTGAATTAATAATTGGAAGGTTGGCCTATGCTGAATAGAAAACTAAAGAGGGTGGGCATTTACTGTGACCAAATAAGAAATCGCATCTAAAAGCACATTGATGGGCATCTAATACTGTCACTCTTTAATTACAGAATGACTAACTTTCTTGACAAAGTGAGGCATCGTGTATTGAAGAGATAGCTTATATGTCAGGCCATCAGGAAGCCAGTTCCAAATGTTTATATTTCCATTATGCTACAGAGAATATATAACTATAAAAATACATCAGTAGTTGACCAACCAAAATAAAAATTAACCTCATTTTGTGAAAGAGAGGAACTATGTGCGGCATCAGCCCTTGCAATAGGAAGCAAACGGATAGAGCAGAGCTCTTGCAGGCTCCTTCAAAACAAGTCAAAAAATAATTAATTTGTCTCCTCCGAAACAAGTTAGGACATAAAAGATGAAAAGATGATCAAAAAATAATTAATTTATCCTAACACATCGGACATATATGGGCATCTTCGGGTTTATGTGTGCCATCAATTAACACATTTTATACGCCTTCATAATTGTATGTTCATGAGAGATTTCATTATTTGCTTTTTTATAATATAAAGACTGGCCAAGTGGACGACAAAACACAAATACAGGATATCCTTAAAGAAATTGAACCACTTACCGCAATACCCACAGCAAACCGTCATATGAGTGTTCATTATTTCCATCGTTCAAAATCCTAGCAAAGAGCATTCCGCATCCAAGTCAGTGAAGAGAGACAAGATTGCAACTCTTATGAATACAATATGGATATAACAGCACTTGCACACCAGCATTGACTATACCAACCAAAATTGTTTTCCTAAATAATATATAAGTGAAAATATGCAACTTTCTACATATCTGCTAGTAACTTTGAGATGAAAAGATTCTAAGAATCACATTTTTCTTAATAGATGCCCTCAAAACTCGGGTACACTTACCTCTCAAAACTTTCAGAGATGCCCTCAAACCAGTAGATAAGAAAATCCTTAGGGATGCGAGAATTGTAGTTTTGGATAAGAAAACAAAAGGCACCATTCCTGTTGTAGAAAATGAAGCATCATTGATTTGTGGCTTTTCCAATAAACACGAGCCGTGAAGTGCGTGCGTATATATAAAGCTTATAAGTTACAACGTACCACAGCCATTTCCCTTTCATCAGCCCCTGTCTTAGACGGGTAGCAGCATTCTCCCTTCTAGACCGTTTCTCAGAATTTGGTGCCTTGGAGATACCAATATCAACACATGCCTGGAGGAAAATAAATCATCTGTAAGCATCCGAAATACTCTTGAGATTCTTCTCTAACAGAAAGTCCTTGCAATCTTTAGGTGAAAAATGCATCACTGTGTTCAACGGAGAAAGGAAATTATGCATATCAAATACTCCCTTTGTCCAAGAAAAAGTGACCCTCTCCCTTTGTCCCAGAAAAAGTGACATTTTTGTTTTAATTTTTGTCCCATAAAAAGTGACCATTTTTCATTTTCATATAATGGACTTCCAAGCAAATCCTTTATAATGATTGGTGTAGCTAAATTTTATTCTAATCACTGTGTATAATTTGACGTTTATAATTGTTTTTTTCAACGACACGAAATTTATAAATTTCCGAGATATAAGGGTATAAATGGGAAGCCTAAAAGGGTCACTTTTTCACGGAGGGAGGGAGTAGAAATTTTGAGACTTAAACTTTGAAATAGCAAACTGAAACTTCACAAGCTGTCAAAGAGTCTTTAAAAAAGATAACATCTGGTGAATGCCTATCACATATCCCTCATGAGAACTGAATATCTGATGTAAATATTTTGCAGAATAATTATGAATTTTTACAGCTCCGAGATCGTGTCTAACCAAAAACTGAATGTAGCTAATAGTTCTGGAAAAAATACCCTGTAAATTAGAGAAGCAGCAAGCTCCAACAGACCACAGCGTAAGTTTGTCAGGACTCCAGGCTTATCATCCCTAGATGTGTCACCCCTGATTGCAGGAAGCACTTAAACGATCATCCATCAGAAAAACCCCATGGAGCTTCCCTAGAGAATAAAATTGAGAGGACACAGACACTCACCATAGAACTGAAGAGCTAGCTATATTGCTTTGATCTAAATCCTTGCCGACAATATCTAGAAGTTGTTCTACCAGATGACCGCCGTCAGCACCAGTTCTGATTAATTTTAACTGCAATGTTGCATAAAGGACAAGTGCATCCTGTGAAACAGAAACCATTAGAGCATACAGCCTCCACACACAGAGATGTACATATGGAGGCTGACTAAAAAGACTTACCTTCAGAGCACGATCATGAGTTGTGAGCCAACAACGAAATACAAATTCTTGCACAGCAGAATGGATTTCCATTGGCTCACAATCCATATTTGGACCATCCTTCCACAAGTATGTGTTAATGCACTCAATAAGCTTGCGAGAGATCTTCCCCTCATCCCTGTAATACAAAGTGCATTTTGAACATGCTCAATGACAGTGTAAACGAAGTCAAGGAACATAGTCTTTAGGTCTAGTGGCACAGATAAGAATTTGTGCAAGATGCATATGGTGTACCTTATGTGCAAGAAAATCCCAACAAACCCCTTCACAATGTCTTCTCGAAGATTATCTGGAAAATCCCCAGGTGGATTTTCTAGTAAGGAGTGCAATGTCAGGATGCAGCGAAACACTTCCTCTTTGGGGTTAGATTGAATGTTGTTTTTCCCATCCAAACTAGTTTCCACCTTCCCCAAGTACAAGAGAACTAGACCTACCAGCATGAAGAGATGAAAGCTGAAGAAAAGCAACATCAAGGCAATGGATACCAAAGCTCTATACATAAATAATGTGCTTACCACAATAAACCCGCTTCCTCATATGAAATCTATAATCTTTTACTTCCATAAGATGTCGGAGAATGATTCCGTATTCAGACTGGAAGCCTGGAACATCCCTCAAGACATCCCATATGTGACTAAACAGTGACTTAACAACGGTTAATAAGAGCTGCATCTTGCCTAATACAAAACAATGAGATACGATGCAAATCGAATTAATACACATTTATGGAGTTCAAGAGATTCTAGGTTAACAACATAAAGAGCTGCATCTTGTCCATATCAACTACCAGGAGCTCTTTTCCCTTCAGCACTGTTTAATGAATGAAGCTTGAAAAATCTTTTCGTGCTTGACCAAATAAAACAGGAGCGGCAGTTGGTCTAACATAGAACAACTGCAGCTAACAAAAAATCCCATCGAAATTCCATGTCTGTAAGGGTTGTTGAAGTCCAGTCATTTATGTGTAGTACAGTCAAAATAATGATAACCAGAAAATGCCATATTGTTATTTAATTGCAAAACCTTGCATATCAGCAGGTTTTAGGTTTCTAGTTTTGGCTTGAGTGCAGTAAGATTGTAAGAAACACAGTCCTGCCTAGTTTGGTGGTTCCATGGTAATTTGGCTGTAGTAACTAGCTTTTTCAGATGCAAAGTAAAACACAGATACAACGGGATATCTGGTGTCATCTTGCCTTCTTTTGGTGTTCAATGAATCTGAAATTGCAAGTTTCAACTGGTATCTTCTTTGTCTTTTTCCCACAAAATCCACTTTTGTTCAATTCCATCAAAATGTCTTTAGAAACACACAAAAGTTTGAAGAATTTCTAACCTGAAAATTTCACATCCTCGGCCTGTTGAATTGCAATCCGTAGAGTTTTAGCAAAAATCAACTTGGGTGGACGCTTCTTGCTCATGGATACCTCAGAGGAAATACATCCAATGAGAACTCTAATAAGAAACGGCCAAGTTTTTGCTGAAACACAAACAATAACATAAGAAAACACTAAACTAAATCCTCTTCTTCTTCTTCTTCTTTTTTAATATACAACACAAAACTTACAGTGAGGAATCTCATTGGGTTTGAGTCTGATAGTATTTTGACTAAGAATTTTGCAGAATCCAAACGATCTTTCTCCTTCTAACCAATTACTCAATAGCTTTATTCCTTCCTAGAAATTCCAAAAAAAAAAAAAAAATTGTAAACATTTTGAGTTCTGACTACAGCTAAACTGATGATTTAAAATACAAAAACATACTTCTCGAGTTTTAACTTTATCTGATGAAAGTTTTGATATAATCTCTTCAATATCACCACAAGTAGCCATTGTCATTACTCCAAAACTTGCATTACTCACAAGTTAGTTCATCGATGAAACAACTAGGTCTGAGTTTGAATAATCTTCCATGAACATTAGGGTTTCGCCGTGGTTCCTAGACAGTGTTTGTTTGTGTAAAGTTGATTCAAAAAGTTGAAAATGAAACAAGAGTGAGGGTTTTAGAGAATAAACGAGGGTTTTCCCCGGGAGTAGCGACAAAAGCGCGTTTGGTGCCCCAAACTTACAAGGTCCGTTCGAGTC
>JAJJMA010291894.1:14953-36015 GCA_023529015.1 Papaver nudicaule | reverse complement strand
CCTCAGAGGTAAATGCTGCTACTGAGCCCGAATCATCTCAGGGGGGGAAGCTTTCTCCTAAGAAGGTCGGTGTCTCTGCTGCCTCTGCTACTGCTGCAGTTGAATATGAGTTGGATCTTCCTTACTCTGGTTTTGAGTTAAATGTTTATGGGACCAATCAGGATGAAGTTGATGCCTCGGCTTTGCGCCAATTGACAGCTTCTTCTATCGTGCCTTTGGAATTTTCTTGCCGAAAGTATTCCTAGAGGGAGATTCAGGAGTTTATGGAGATCTGTTCTCAGGCTGGCCCCTTTGCGCGAGATGTTGCTGATCACTTGAGAGCCTATGCCAAGAATCCTCTCAAGGGTCAATTAGATCCAAGCCTTGCCATCTACCTATCTCAGGCTTTTGCTGGAGAGTTTGATCTTGCCACTTTTAATGCTGACATTTCCAAGCATCAGGCTATCTTGGAGGGGGTGAGTGTTGCTTACGTTGATTTTCCTTGTTTATTTTGTTCTTTGTTTGCTTCCTAATTTACTTTGCCTCTGCGCTGCAGTATTATCGCCATGGCGTTTCTCTGTTGAACCTAGCTGACTCTCGCGGGAAAGAAATTGCTCGTCTTGATAAGGAGATAGAGAGTGTCTGAGGTGAGAATGCTGACTTTTCCTCCGAGCTTGTTAAGTACCGGAAGGCCGAGACTGAGTTGAAGAAGCAGCTTGTCAATGCCACCAACGAGCGTGATACTCATGCCGAGGAGCTGAAAGTACGAACAGAAACATTGTCGAGATTGGAGAATGAATTGAAGAAAGCGAAGGAGGATATTGGGTTATTAAATGAAAACCATCGAAATGCACTGGAGTCAAGGGAAAAAGATATTGGTCTTCTCAAAAACCAAGTTGTTTCCTTAAAGCGTCACGCTGAAGGGGAGTTTGAAAGGGCGGGCTTATTAAGTCGGTTGCATACTCGCGAACTGTTTAGGGATTTCGGCATGAAACCCCCAAACTATCCCGATAGAGCTAAGGATTCCGATGCTACCTTGGAGACTGATGACGTCTTGATGACACCTTCTCGAGTCCAACTGGTGGTGGCGGATATGATCCAAAGAAGAGCGAATAGAGAGGTATTCCCTGAGTTGGCAGTAGAGGAAGCCGAGGAAAGTGATGATGATGGAGATAAAGGTAGTGATGACGAGGGTAGTATTGATGGTGGAAATGGTATTGGTGGTGATGGTGATGGTAAGAAAGGAGCTGAGGGCGAGAGGCCTGGTGGTGGTGTAAGTGGGGGCGAGATACCAAATGATACTGAAAAGTCTGCGACCGTGAAAGGAGATCGCCTTGAGGGGCCGAGAGGGGATGTTGAAAAAGGGGCTACTAGTGGTGACAAAGAGAGTTCGAAGCCAGAAGCCTGAGATACTACCGGGGGTGTCGAAGATACTCCTTCTGCCGAGGATACTCAAGCTGGCAAAGTTGTTCAAGATTCTGCGTAGAGGATGTGACATGCCTTCTATTATTTTTATCTTGTTTGCTTCTACTTTTGTTAAACTCTCTTTGTGAACTTTCCCTGCAGACTGTATCTTTCCCAGTTTTTTAATGGAAGATTTTGTCCTTTTGTAAATTTTTATTGAGATATTATTCTATTACCGGCAGTCCTAAGGTTACTTAGAATGCGACTCCGGGGCTTACTTCGATGTGGGAGGAAGTAAACCAAGCTAGTGGGGGCTGCGGATCACCCTTCCCAAAGGCTATAAGCTACCTGCCTATCCCGAGCAGAGATTTAGGCTATCGAGATCATAGATGCCCCAGCTTGCCTCTGTACCTAAGGTGGGTTACGAAGATAGCTCAGTATCTTCCGAGGGAACATGATAGTGTTCCGATGGCCCATTTTTCCTTAGTAGGGCGAGTGTGATTCTTGGTCTCAGTAATAAGGTAACTCAATGGGGGAGTACCGGTCAAAGCTGGAGCTTAGACATGGTACTGTTCTCCTATCGCGGCCTAGAATCCGATTCTTCATTTTCTCGCCTGCCCCTCCTTATGGAAGAGTTTTAATGACTTGGAGGTCCCTCGGCTGCATGACTTGCCCAACATTCCCATGAATGCAAGCTTATCAGCTGCCTCGGGGTTCCATCAGCCTTAAAGGCAGATGTTAATCCCATTTATTGTCCCCGCGACGCCTCAATGAGGAGGTCCCAGTGGTCGCAATGGTAGTGGATCCATATAAACCTTATCTTATGTATCTTAGAGTCAGTGCATCCACCGCTATCGGGGTGTCTTGTGGGTTGAGTATTGTGTCGTGTAAACTGCGATCCATGACAGCTTAAACGTACATCAGCTCGATACCTACCATGCGAGGGCTATGCCTGCCATTCGAGGACTTTTATGCCCACCATCCGAGGACTTATATGTGCCTACCGTTTGGGGTCTTATAGAATTTTAAATTTAAAAAATATGAAATAAAAAGTTTACGAATATAACAAAATGCAATGATCATTTTTTATTTGGCGGTTGATATCAATGTACATGAATTTTTCATTCCAAACTCGGTTTGTCCTTATCTATTACATCCTTCTACGAGGCCTATAGCGAACAGGGTCGGCGATAGTGGTGCGATCTTCGTCCAGTCCTTCGATTAACTCCAAGTCAATCACCGGATTTTCCATTGGCGGGATGGGCACGACGTTAACAACTGGGTTGTCAATTGGTGGATCTGGGACAAAGTTGGCAGTAGTTTGCTCAACCTCATTAAACTCTTATTTTACTTCAACCTTTATAGGTGGCTCTTCATTGGGAACCCGCTCTTCTCCCATCATTTCTAGGATTTCCTCACCGTGCCGGTGTAAGAACGCCCTTGTTTCTATCAGGCGAGGATCATACGGTAAATCACCATATTCTCTCATTCTTCTTTCCCTCTCTCTTTCGTCCCTTTCCAGAAGATGACTGAAGATCTTAATAATTTTCTCCGGATTTCTTTCTCTTTGAGAAGATCCACTACCTTCTTCACTTTCCATAATTTCTTGAATCCTTTGCCTTCTGCTTCTTTCATCATAATTCATTGGGGCTTTACCTCTATTCTCCATTTCTCTGATATTTCTTTCTTTCTTTTGTTAATAATATAAAATGACTATGACAGAAAATTGCTATTACTACCTTTTATAAGCAGCTCCTATCACCGTCCAACTACCTGCTTTAATGATTCTGGCGTTACTTTTTAGGAAACAAAACGTCCAGATTAGGGTTTCCTCGATTTTCGCGCTGTCTGGAGATTCCACGTGTCCCCTTGAGTTTAGGCAATCCCTTGCTGTTTCCCGGCTGCAGACGTCTTTGTTTGTTGCTTAAACTGCTTCGCTTGAGAATTATATCTGAATGGTGGCGTGCCTAGCTCGGATTGATCCCTGGTGTCTCGTTTATTTTCCAGGTGGACACATCTCTGATGTTCGCTCTGTTGGCGTGAAGCTTGGTGTGTCCTCGCTCAAGGGGCTCAGATCCTTCGGAGCTCCGTGGATCAATCAATATCCTCGGCATCTGCTTCTTGCTAACAGCTATGCTGATGACCAATGGTCGGATGCTTGATCCATCCTCAGGCTTCTCTTCGGGTGAGAAGAATACTGGTTTCAATTGCCAAGGCTCGAAGTTCCTCGCTTCCTCGATTATTAATATCTCTTTTCCTTCGAGATCTCTTTTGTGTATCCCCTCAGTGATGTTCCTTCGAAGGCTGACGCTTCTTCTCGTATGGATCATCGAATTGCACTGAGCTGGTTGTGATGTATTTCCTCTTTGCAATTCCATCGTGCTATCTATCCTCGGAGACCTCTATTGGTGACAACGACCCTGCAACATATAGCCGACAAGTGAGGTCCATGGTTGTCCCTTGTGTACCTAAAGGTCTGACATGTGAGGTGTTTCTGTTAGGTTTGTCCATTAGCCTTCCTGAAATTTGTTGACCATTTTTCCAGGGAAACCCTAGTTTTTCTAGATCTGTCATATTCAAAACAATAACTCTTTCGGATTAACCCTCTTAATCTTTTTAGATGAGACGCTGTGTTGTTTCAAAATGATGAAAATATCCTCTTATCATGACTGTTCGGAAAAGTAACCTTAAGTTCCATTGTAGGTGGTACGTATGAGAAAGACAATCTAAAGTTTTGTAGATCTTGATTGGATTTTTGTGCCTCAAAGCTTAGATTCCTTGAGGAATATTAGTCCATCATTATGACAATTTACTCAAAATTCTTAAGCACTCTAAAGCTCAAAATCTTTAGGTACTCAAGGTGTTGGAGCTTGAAATTTTGAAATATAAGAAAAGAACTCGGAAATCCTAACGAAAAAAATTTTCTAAGAAATTTGAAAATCACAAAATCACAGGCAAACCTAAGTTGTTTTAATCAGTCCCTGTTTCTAGCGCCAAACTGTGTGTGTAAAAAATCTGCTTAAGGACTTTGTACTACACAGCCATTAGGAGAATCATCGAAACTATGTGTTCATGGGTATCTCAAGAACGAGTATACCTAACGAGAGAGCTAATCGATCCATGTAAAGTAACCAAAGTAAACTCATGAATTCATCAAGTATGCTTCTATTGTTTATTCATACAGTATGGATGTATACATAGCATAAAGAATGTAAAATTACTAACCTAGATTGGATCATGCAAATACAACCCTAGACAAAACAAAGATCCAACCCCTACAAATGAGCTCGAGCTCGCCTTATATAGGCTTTGCCGAGTAGCGGGTTACAGCTAATAAGACAAAGCATGCAATCGTGGTGTCAGAGATTATCGAGTAAGTCGGTGATGCTTCCGAGATTTCATGCTTCCGAGCATCCGAGAGTAGGTGGTTCCGGCTGTCTTCCACTTAGCGCTTCCCCCAATCTCATGATAGGGACTATTCGTTGATGTACGAGATCTCCTGTCCTCTTGAGGTTGTACCGTCTTGTCTCATCCTTCGTCCTGGTTCTCGAGGTGTGGACACGTGTCTCGGCAGATTTGTGCATCTACACCTATGTCTGTTTTGCAGCTGCCGTCTTCTGTTACTAGTAAACTTAATAAGTATCGTAGAGATTTTTTGTGGCGTGATATTCAGGGTCACGATAGGATGCATTCAATTGGCTGGAGTCAGGTTTGCTGCCCTATTGATTGTGGGGGTTTAGGTATTCGGGATTTGAAAACTCATAATTTGGCACTATTAGCTAAAATGGCTTGGCGCATTCACTCAAACCCTGATTCTCTAGCAGCTAGATTATTACGTGCTAAATATTTTCCTAATACTGGCTTTTGGGACTGTGTAGCTAAAACTAATGCTTCTCGCAGCTGGAAAAGTATTCTTAAGGGAAGGGATAGCGTTCGGGATAGTATTAGGTGGTGTTTAGGGAATGAAGACTCCATTAACTTTTGGAATGACTCTTGGGTTAGGAATCTGCCATTGTCAGTTTTGTGGGATTTCCATTCTCCACAACTTCTAGTTGGTCATCTTATAGATAGATCCTCTCTCTAGTGGGATTTATCGACCCTTGAACCGTTGATTCCTACTGAGCTCATGCAGGATATACAGTCCATCCCTACTTGTGATAATCAAAATGTTCCTGACAGGATTGTGTATTCTCCTAATATTCATGGTCAAGTAACAGTTAAGTCGGTGTATCATGATTTGTTGCATCGTAGTCGTAGAGACTTGCATGTCAACAAGGATTGGAAAGCTTTGTGGTCGTTAACGTGTGAATCTAAAATCAAAACCTTTCTCTGGTTGTTATGTAATAACGCATTGTCTGTCAATGAATCCTTGTACCGTAAGCATGTAGTTCAGTCTCCTGGTTACCCCGTATGTCAGACTAATATTGAAACTTGTGCTCATATTATCTTTGGTTGTTATTATTCTCATCAGGTATGGAACCTGATTCATTCTCGCTGGGGTATTGATGTGCAAGTGGAACCTCTTAGTCCCACTTGGATTCGTAATATGCCTTGGCTTCACTCGACGAATGCTTCGTTGAGATGGGCTATATTGTTTCCTTATCTTTTATGGCACATGTGGATAGCTAGAAATAATTTTATCTTTCGTCATCAGTCTATAAATCCACAGTTAATTATTTCTCGTGTTATTCATGTTGCTAACCAATATTTGATGTTCAAGCGCGCACTGATGAATCTCCTTGTCGATCTGTCACATTGCACATTCCTTGGATTCCTCCACGACCCAATTTTTTTAAACTGAATATTGATGGTTCCTCTTTAGATGGCTTGTTTGCAGGTATTGGTGGTGTCATTCGGGATTCAACTGGAGCTTTTAAAGCCTGTTTTGCAACACATATTTTCTGCAATTACAACAGCATGGCAGAAGTCTGGGCGATACGTGACGGCTTGCTTTTGGCTCGTAGCTTGGGTATTACTAATCTGGAAGTGGAAGTGGACTCCCTGGTGGTTGCGCGGTGGTGTAGAGGCCTCTCACCATGCCCTTGGTATTTGAAAGAAAACGTGGATCACATTACCAAGCTTTTTTGTTCTTTTGACAATGTGCAGCTATCTCACTGCTACCGTGAAGCTAACTATGTAGCTGATTTTTTGGCCAAGGCTGCATCTCTGTGTGAACTTCAAGGTTTTTTTTTTATCATCCCACTTTGCGTGTATGTAATCTCCTTCTGAAAAACTGTCAGGGAAGGGCCTACCCTCGGTGTGTTAGGCCTACTTAGTTTCTAATGTAACATACTTTCTACCCAAAAAAAAAAAAACAAAATCCCCTATAAAAAGAAGAAAAATGAGCAACTGCCAAGAAGCAAACATATCATCTAAGAGTGAGTGTCAAATGGATTTTGGCCCCATCATCATAACCAATGAACAAAGGCGAGAATGGCTGGGAAAAACTACATGACATTTCGAGGTTTACAACTGCTTTGCATTAAAACTTGGGGTGATCCATCACAATCGTGTACACGCGTTAATAATATAAATATATAATCCTAGTTGCACTCATCCAAATTCAACTGCGAAGGAATTTTTTTCTCCGCAGATAAAGACTTTCCAATTTCTATTTCGCGACTTTTGTCGGCCCACTAGCTGCGTTTTAAATTTTAACGAGTGAGCTGACTGTTTAATTTCATTTCATTGTTTTTTTTAGAATGAGTAAGTACATATATTAAAGTGAAAATGAATATTTACGGAATATACAGAGACATCAGGGAGCTCTCAAACTAAACTGAAAGCAAAAATAAAAACAAGCTACAAATGAATCATAGTTCCCCAATTGAATAAAATCTGATTCGTGGAGTAGTTGTCGTATATTTTCTCTTGTGAACACGACAACGCTAAATGTTCAGTTTAACAACCACGATCAAAGCATCCTTAGTTCTAGGCTTACTCCCATGATATCTAGAGCATTTCCTTCCATAATTCCCAGATAATAGCGTGGGGTATAACTAAAATATTTGACAGAGGATAATTTTTGTGTTTCTCACAACTTATGAGTTCTGTTCATTTCATTGATTTATATACAGGAGATTGCAAGAGAAAAGATATGGATACATAACCAATTTTACTGAATCCTAACTAAACTAGACTTATCTTAAGGTACAGATAGAGCATATCACTCAATTAGATAAATCCTAACGATATGGAGATTACAACAAACTAAGGAAGACTGAATCTATACAAGATATTGACTAATAATACATACGTAGGTTGTTGCGCCATGTAGTTGCTGTTGTACGTGTGAGTCTTGTTGGCTTCATGGCTTGTTAGAATTCTTACGTGTAATACCTTCCAGATTGTGTATTGCTTCCCATTGAACTTAGTCATCCTCCATTGTTGTAAAGCATCCTCTACTTTTCACGTCATAACCCATTTGATATTCAAGCACTTAAGAAATGGTTCCAAGTATTAGCAGCTCATTCACAATGTAGGAAGACATGTGAAGAGGTTTCAACATCTTTGCCACACCGAAGACATAGATTAAACTGAACTTGAACCCCTCTATGCTGTACCATTGCTCAAATTAGGATTGAGTGGTGCAATTCTGCCAATACAGTGAATTTGACCTTCAGAGGTATATTCTTTCCACCCATTAGCCCGTAGAATGAGGATTTGGATGTCTACCGGTGAAAACTCACGTAAGCCTTTTTAGTTGTAAACCCACCAGTAAATGTATCCCTTTCTTCATCATTCAAGCTATAACATCTAAGATCATGTTTGAGCTCCAGAAAATCTACGCTCTCAGCTGGATTTAACCTTCTTTTGAAACGTATATCCTACCAATTCTCAGAACATCATGAAAACAAACCCCGCTTGTGAATATACTCAGCTTGAAAAGTCTCGAATTTTCGTCCCAAAAGTCTTCTTCCCTGTCCACCAATCAGTCCAGAAACTGATCATTCTCCCATCCCATAGTTGGAACTCAACACAATTGAAGAATACCTCTCTGCATCTTTTGATATCATGCTATAGTGACCTACCATTGTTCTCATCCAGAAATAGAGGTCGTAGACGTTCCGGTTGTGAGTTTGTTTTCTCACAGATAATAGTTCTCCATAGTGCAGTATTTTCCTTCGATTATCTCCACAACTATTCAGACAACAAACTCCTATTAATCAATTTGACTATTTAGTTTCATTAAGCAACGACTGGTATTTTACGGCATGGTATGATTTTTTCACCCTTTTTTTTTTTTTTTTTTTTTTTTTTAAATAATTTTTTTATTGTTTGTGTAGTTTTTTTACATAGCCTGTCGGCTGGCATTTTAGGGCATGGTATTTTTTTTTTTTAATGAAATAATTTTGTTAACTCCGCCTGTGTAGTTTTTTTACATAGCGTGTCGTAAGCCAGGATAAAAGAGGAACATTCGTGATAGGCTTGGCGAGCCAAGGGTAAAACCATCGCTGCTCCCTGTGAAAATAGGGACGCGATAGGCTTGGATCCGCACATAAACTTATCCTTGTACTATCTAACATTTTGGACACCAGTTTTTTTTTTTAGAAAACCCATAGAACAATAAATTTGAAGTTAATATTATGCCAATATGATCCTCTCACAAAGTTATAGATTCACACAAACTTAATGCATTTTGGGACACCAAACCTCGCCATGCACTACTTTCAAAATCAGCAGTTGAAAACTAGTGGTATTCTCAAAATATGATATTTTTTGTATGAAAATTATGGTTCTGGTACGTGGATTGCAGACTTCCACGCATTCCTGTCCAAGTTATGTTCCTTGGATATCCTCCAAGTCCTCATATCTCCTTTCACTACTTCTTCCCATGTCAATTTCGTCCGCCCTTTGCCTCTCCTAGTGATTACTCCATCGCGTTCAATTTCAGCACACACTGGTGCCTCCGGAAGCCTATGTTCTGTATGTCAAACCACCTCAGTCGGTGTTGGATAATGTAGAATTCTCGATTCAATGTTCTGTTTATTCTCATTAAGATCAAAGGTATTTATACTATTACATTAGTCGGCATTGCCTTGACTCTCAAGGAATTCGTTTCCTAGAATAGCTCTGTTTACATAAATATCAAACTCCTAACTATAGAAGGATACAGTTTCCTAATAGCCTCCCTCAAGATGGAGCATGTAGATCATGAATGCCCATCTTGGACAAGAGAAAATTAAATTGAGCTTTCCCTAAAGCTTTTGTAAAGATATCTGCTAATTGCACCGTTGTAGGAGTGTATGACGGTGATATAATTTTACCTGTTATTGCATCTCTGACAAGATGACAATCCACTTCTATGTGTTTTGTTCTTTCATGAAATACTGGATTTTGCGCAATGTATAACGCTGACTGACTGTCACAGTATAGATTCATTCCTTGAGCATGATGAACCCCTAAATCACCAAGTAACCTCTTTAACCATTTTAACTCACATGTCGCAGCTGCCATAGATCTATATTCTGCCTCTGCAGACGAACGAGAGACTGTATGCTGCTTCTTAGTTTTCCAAGACACAGGTGATAGACCAAGAAGTACAAACCAACCAGTCAATGACCTCCTTGTTAATGGACAACTCGCCCAATCTGAATCACACCATCCTTTCAAATGAAGAGGACTATCAGATCGTAAAAGTATACCTTGTCCAGGATTTTTCTTCAAATATCTAACCACACGGAGTGCAGCCTCCCAATGTTCCACTCTGGGTTGTTGCATAAATTGTGACAATATATGCACAGAATACGCAAGATCAGGTCTCGTCACTGCCAAGTATATTAGACGACCCACTAATCTTCTATATTTATCCACATCCTCTAGTACTTTTCCCTTTGCCAATGCTAGACGATGATTTATTTCTATTGGAAATTCTGCTGGCTTTGCTCCCAATAATCCAGTCTCCATGATAATATCTAGAGCATACTTCCTCTGACACATATAAAATCCTTGTTTACTACGTGCCACTTCTAATCCGAGAAAATATTTCAACTTCCCAAGATCTTTCATTCTGAAACAGTGACCCAAGTATGTCTTAAACTTACGAAGTTCAAGCAAATCATTACCTGCCACAATTAAATCATCAACATAAACTAATACGTTAAGTTGCATCTTCCCTTTCTTCATTGTAAAAAGTGAATAATCCGAATATGACTGTATGAATCCATATTTTTTCAAGGTTGTTGATAACTTTGCAAACCAACATCGAGGTGCCTGCTTCAAGCTATACAACGACTTCTTCATTCTACAAACCATATTAGGATTTCCTTTAGCAAACCCAGGAGGTATCTTCATGTAAACTTCTTCTTCCAAATCACCATGCAGAAATGCATTATGTACATCCATTTGATGCACTTCCCAGTTCTTAACAGCTGCAACTGCTAGAAAAGTTCTTACTGTCGTCATCTTTGCCACAGGTGCAAATGTCTCGTTATAATCTAAACCCTCAACTTGATGATTCCCAAAGATCACCAACCTTGCTTTTAAGCGAACCAGATTTCCATTTTCATCTCTCTTTTCTGTATAGATCCATTTGCTTCCTAATGCTTTCTTTCCAGGTGGTAACTCCACCAACTCCCATGTTCCTTGTTCTTCCAAGGCTCGGATTTCTTTATCCATAGCTGCTCGCCAACCTGGATGTTTCATAGCCTCCTTAAAGCTCTTTGGTTCATTTGCTGCATTAATAGCTGCAAGATATTTTTTATGCACAGCGGAAAAACGATCACAACTAACATAATATGTTAAAGGATAAGGTGTACCTGAGGTAGATGATTGTGCAGGTTGAGTAGAAGATGGACTATTTTCTAGAACTGTATGTGTTACAAATCCTTTGAGTCTAGTAGAAGGAATCTTCTTACGATGTCCCTTACCCATCTCATTGATATTGTTATCTATCACTGTCTCTGTTGGTGCACTACAACCATTGTCACCATTAGAATCTGATATTATCTCTTGTTCTCTCTTTTCTGTCTGTTCTTTGCTTATTTTCCTCTAGTATTTCTATTGATTGCAAAGGACTTGTCTGTATATCTTCACCACTTTCTGTCAGTTCAGTTACTCTTCTAGGTATCAGTAATTCTTCCACATCCTCATCATCACTCCAACACACTTCATTACTTGTTGTTGCATTACTGGTAAGTTGTCCATCTTGTCTCTCAACATATGGAAACTGCAGTTCATGAAAATCCACATCTCTGGACACTAAAAATTGGTGTGTGTCCAAATCATACACTTGCCATGCCTTCTTACCAAATGGATATCCAAGAAACACACATCTTCTTCCCCTACTAGCAAACTTGTCACCTTTGCTATTTTGATTATGCACATAACACAAGCACCCAAAAACATGCAACTGATCATATGGAGGCAATTTTCCAAACATAATCTCATATGGTGTTTTATTCTCAAGTAAAGGTGTTGGTGTTCTATTAATCAAGTATGCTTCAGTTAATGCACACTCTCCCCAAAATTTTATTGGCAAGTTGGCTTGAAATCTCAATGCTCTAGCCACATTCATAATATGTTGATGTTTTCTCTCAACTCTTCCATTCTGTTGAGGTGTACCAACACAAGACGTCTCAAATATTATTCCATTAGACTTAAAGTATTCACGCAAAGAATTAAATTCTGTTCCATTATCACTTCTAACACATTTGATTTCCTTGTCAAATTGACGTTTAATAAGAGCAACAAAATTGAGAAACATTACTTCAACTACAGTTTTAGTTTTAATCAAATAAATCCAAACATCTCTTGAAAAATCATCTACTATTGTCAAGAAGTAGTGAGCTCCAGAAGACGAAGGTGTCTTGTAAGGCCCCCACAAATCCAAATGAATCAATTCAAATAAACTACCAGCTTTACTTTGGCTAACAGGGAAACTACTCCTACGATGTTTTGCTCGTGGACAGATATCACAAGCTTTATCATTATTCCTAAAAGAATCACTCACAACTGGTATTTTCTGTAATACTTTCTCTGAAGGATGTCCCATTCGTTGATGCCACAGCTCGTACGAATGTCTACTAACTGCTAACACTTTAACTTGAGGAACACCACGAAAGAAATATAGTCCATCTTGTCTCTCACCCACTCCAATCACCTTCCTCGTCCACTGGTCCTGTATAACACATAATCTGTTAGTAAACTGAACCACACAAAAACATTCATCAATCATTTGAGTGACTGAGATCAAGTTACAATTTAACTTAGGCACATAAAGAACATTATTAAGTCTTAAACCACCAGGAAGAATAACAGTTCCAATTTGATCAGAGTACGCAGTCTTTCCATCTGGTAAACCCACTGAACAATTTCTAATTGTCTTCACTTCTATCATGTCGTCTAAATTGCATGTGACATGGTTTGTTGCCCCTGTATCTATAATCCAGGATTCCTCTTACCTTGTAGCTGTACTTTCGATTTGTTTGAATTCAAAAATTCAAGCACTTGTTGAAGTTGTGTTGTTGTTACTCCAACTAATCCCGATCCATCTGCAGGTCCTGCACTTGAACTCAACTGCTGATTTGTTGGCATACTCAAATTATGGGCACGAGCAGGATTGGTGTTATTATTTCCTCTTTCACCTCTTTCGTATGCAAAACCACCACGTCCACGAGTATTTCTACCACCACCCCTGTTACCTCTGCCATTTCCTCTACCAGGGACAAACCCACCTCGTGGTCTATCTCCCCATCAGTATGGGTATCCAATTAAAAGGAAACAACCATCTTCTGTATGTCCTTCTTGTTGACAGTGATTACATACCATTACACTAGAATCAGAACTACTAGTGCTCCCCTTTTGAAAAGGTTGAACCTTAAAGGCCATGACATTATCTTGTACTTCTTTAGACAGTGAGACATCTCCTATTCTCAATCTCTCAGCATTCACTACAGCTTGGTATGCAGTATCAATCGTTGGCAATGGATCTCTTGCCAATAATTGTTCACGAATCGACCCATACATGTTGTCTAAGCCAATCAAAAAATAATGAAGATAATCTTCTTCTCGCAAAGTAGTTACTTGTGTTGCAATATCACAAGTACACAGACCACACTTACATCGTGGTGTGCTCATGTATGTTATCAACTCATCCCAGATCTTGTTGAGCCTTCCAAAGTACACAGCTACAAGCTCAGATTTACCTTGCTTGCATTCACTCAGAGAAGATTTGAGTTGGCAAATTCTGGTTCCACTAACTACACAAAATCTGTTTTTCAGGTGTGTCCAGAGAGTACTTGCATCATCATAATCTCCCAGTGTTGATCGAATAGAAGAATCTAAGGTGTTAGTAATCCATGAAACAATCATAGAATGTACAGCAATCCATTCTTCCACCTGGTCAGCATCTCCAGTAGGTTTCTTTACGGTTCCATCAACAAAGCCAAACTTACGCTTTGCTTTCAAAGATCTTCCAATGGCTCTAGCCCATTCATCATAGTTAGTTCCCTTTAGTATGATCGGTGTAATAATAATACCCGGACCATCACTTGATCCTAGATGGTAAACCGGATCTTTCTTCATCATCTTAGAACCTGTTGGTTCTTCATCCTCTTTTCCCATTGCTTAAGAGGAGTTTTTTCGGGTTTCTGAATTTTAGGGTTTCTGGTTTTAAAAGATAGGTTTTAGTTTGAAACCAGGCTCTGAGGCCATGTAGAATTCCTCGATTCAATGTTCTGTTTATTCTCATTAAGATCAAAGGTATTTATACTATTACATTAGTCGGCATTGCCTTGACTCTCAAGGAATTCGTTTCCTAAAATAGCTCTGTTTACATAAATATCAAACTCCTAACTATAGAAGGATACAGTTTCCTAATAGATAAGCTTCTCCTCAATTGGCACTACTCAAAGTCTCACACATATGTCATCGTTCCTAATTCGGTCCAGTTTTATATGTCCTTAACTCCATCTCAGCATACGTACTTCTACCACACTAATCTTTTGAACATGATGTCATTTTATAGCCTAACATTCCGAACTGTATAACATCGTACGCCTAATTGCGGTCCTATAAAATTTACCTTTGAATTTTGAATGCGACAAAGAAAAAAAAAAAAGAGGCATTGCTGTGCAACGATGTCAAAGGGATGCTCACCCGCCTTATCTGACATTTTCTCTAAAAGGCCGAAGGTTCCATTTGGCCTTCATTTACCGAGTCATCATGATGAAAAACCGAGTAGAATACTAGTTGCACAAAGTACAACCAATACTTTCTTGTTAAAGTTTACTTTCCTCCTCAGTTTCTCGCTTTCTAGATTCTAGAAGTCTAAATTGGAGTGAGTGACAGAGAGGGAGAGATTAAATATGAATCGAAGGAAGAAGAGTTTTTTTTTAAAGATTCGAAGGTTACTGTTTTAGAATTTCATCATCAGCACTTAGATTGTCTTAGTTAATTATTCGCCGAACTTATTACTTTTTTCGAATACAATATACAGAGTCAGTGATTAAGACTTGTGTTCTGATTTCTTCAACTCTTTCTTTCTAACCCAACAATTTCACCAACCCCACTTTGTTTTTTTAAACCCATTTCTTAATTCACCAGAATTTTTTTTTTTTTTTGACAGAGAAATTGATTAGTTGGTAACCGAATTTTGAGTAATATCTTGAGGGGGGTTTTCACTTTTTTGGCATACAATGGTGGACTTGGATTTCTAAATGTAAAGCCCCTGACTTTCCCATCCTTTCCTTCTTCATTCTCTCCTCTTTCCCTCTCTCTCTAGCAGAGAGGTTTACAGAAAAAACATATTCACATAAAGATTTGTTTTTTTTGAGGAATTGATCAACTGAGAAAGAAAGGGTCTCATATTCTTCTGTCAGAGAGATTATGGAATCAGTTGAATTAAACAAATATCATCATGAAGATAATTATGGGTTTTAGATGTATTTCTGTATTGATGCACAAACTCCAAGATCAGAAACACATCTGTTTGAGTTTCTTAATTGTGGGTTGAGAAGATCAGATAGATATTTCCAGGGGGTTTGTTTCTGTTCTCACCTACAAATATAAGTATACACAAAGGTATTTTCTCATTTTCCATTTTTATCAAAAATTGCTGACATAATTTTAATTGTTACTTTTTGTCTGATTTGAAGTTTCATTAATACTTAAGCTCAATCAGTTCCCAATTTAGCGTTATTCAGATCTAAATTGTTATGTTATAATAAATTCATCAGCAAACCAAATCCATTTCCAAACCCCCCTTGTTTCATTTAAGGTACCTTTGCCCATCAGCAATAACAGCTAAGACTGTCAGTCAGTCCTCTGCTGAATTCATCTCTATTAGGCTTTTATAGTCCCCTGCTATCAAGTATTTTCCCAATCAATTCTGAAAATATGGGTTGTGCAAGTTCAAGTACGAAGAAATCATCGAGATGCCGACACTGTCAAAATCCTCTTTCTCGTAGTCATTCCATGCCAATTCACCATCCGGCGCAACGTAAAGGTGATAGCTACCATCTTGTAGTTCTTACCTCTACTACATTGGGTTCTCTCAAACTCGATTCTATTGACCATCAGCATTTAGATGGTATCACATTTAGTGGAAGCTATCAAGATGAGGTCGACAAGAAGAACTATGAGAATAGTGAGGGCAAGATTAATGAATTCTCGACGGAGGTCATTCAGGCGAAGACTTGGTCTAGTATGATAAACGAGAAAATACCGAAAGCTATTTCAAGAACACCGATCAGAACGCCTCCTGGTGAGCCTGAAACAATCAATTCATGGGAGTTAATGGAAGGTTTAGAAGATGAAAATAGCCCACTTCGTCTTGCTCCGAATCTTCTGAATAGGTGCGTGTCTTATCATGGGTCTACGGATTACAGTTCTAAGATGGTGGATCAAGAAGAACAACCTATACAAAAACTACAAGAAATTCATGAGCCAGCCACACCAACACTACAAGAGAATGGGTCTCTCTCGCCGAAACCTACATGGCTAGAGCCTGAAGATAATGATGCAGATTCAGATTTCAAGATAGTAGCTGAAGATTTTGATCCAGAAATGATCTCCACATTAAGAAAAGCACTTGAAGAACTATCTCCGAATAATACAGTGATTAATCCAAAGACACCACCGGAAAATGAGAAAATGGCGAACTCTTTGTTCTCTAAGAAGGTTGCACCAGCAAAATGCCCACCGGATGGTGAGAATAAGGTAGTGATTTACTTCACAAGTCTTCGAGGGGTAAGAAAGACGTACGAGGATTGCTGCAGTGTAAGAGTCATACTGAAAGGATTTGGATATCGACTTGATGAGAGAGACGTATCGATGCATAGTGGTTTCAGAGATGAGTTGAAAGAATTACTGGGGAGTGAATACAGAGGTGTGTTACCAAGAGTTTTCGTAAAAGGAGACTACATTGGCGGAAATGAGGAAATAAAACAATTGCACGATGATGGGGAATTGGAGAAGTTACTACGAGGTTGTGACATTGATGATGGAGTCTGTGAAGCTTGTGGAGACGTAAGGTTTGTACCATGTGAAAGATGCTCAGGCAGTTGTAAAATCTATTACGAAGAAGAGGGCGCCACTGACGATGATGAATTTGATAGTGAAGACAGAGAAGAATGTGAAGAGGAGGGTGGTGGATTTCAAAGGTGTCCTGATTGTAACGAAAATGGAATTGTAAGATGTCCTGTATGTTGTTACTAGCCAAAGGTAATAGAAGCTCAGCTATGTGGTTTTTCAAGTGTTTTTGTTGTTTGTATAGTTGGAGATCTTTCAGATAAACTTAGGAAATGATTTGAGTGAGATTGATTCAGGAGAAAAGACTAATAAGTTTGTTTGTTTGTTTTTTTATTTTTAAATATCCCAATTTTGGGTAATAAGCATTATATACTTTTCGTTTCTCTCTATTTTCTTGAGAGAAATGTTGAATTACTCATTCATGAATATGTAATTTGCAATTGTTACAGTGGAAATGAGACTTGTTTCTTCTTGTTTATATGATATTAAGAGGATTGTTATTTGCAATATGCAATTCTTGGTTTTTCTGCATCAATTATTTTGTAGTGTAGTTTATTAAGAGGATTGTCTATGGGTGAGAATGACTTAGAAGTTGACGTTGAAACCCTAAATACCAAATCAAACAAGACTTCTTCAGACAATTACTTCTCCATTACTAGGAATTTCTTGGTGGGTTCACCATGTCTTGATTCCTAACTGCCCAGAATAAGTGCAGAGATGTAGCAATCAATAGTCTTTCCCATAGCTTTCTTTCATTTTAGAGAAAAGTAAAAGATTGTATCAGCATGTACCAAAAGAGTTGTAAAACAGCATAAACAATATCCTTATACTGTGTCATCATATTAGAGAAAGAAGCTACCTAGATCCAACACCATGTGAGCAAGCAGAATTCCGAGTAAAGGTAAAAGGTAAGTCTTTAATCTTTTTATGATACTTATGTCTGAAAGCTAAAGCGAAAGTACAATGATGTATAATGGTCCATCGTTCCAACCATATTAATGGATAGGAGATACGAAAATCTACACATTAAACTAGCACAGTTTGGAGGCATTTATCATCCACAAGGGATTATAATTTATATCTGTAGCTTTCCACCAATTCATCTGAATCATCAGAGATTGACATTAAACCTAATTATCATCCACCATATGACACTGAGTTACCCCTAGTGGCCCTATATAGTGCAAGGGAGCAATGCAGTATGTTCCAGATCTATAAAATAAGTTAAATGAAGGGACGAAAGGTGGAATGGCCCATCATTATACATGATGAAGGCAGATGTTGGTCAGAAAATTGTGGTGCCGGTAATATGGATGGTGCCCTTAATTTCTTAATAACAGTGTCAAGTAGCAAAATCAGTTCATGTTGTTTTTTATTCACCCATCCACAAAGTATACTCTTATATATACTGTAATCAAGTATTAACTGTGACAAGGTGCATTGTTGTCAGCACCCAAATAGGTTTACTAGTTACTACACAAACATAGCATCAGTATATACATCTAATCGTAGACCTGCTTATACGAGTACGTATCAGACAAGCAACGAAACATCTGAAATTATACCTGGCCCGGACTATCTTAATTCTTTCACTTTGCACTGGCCTGATTACCTAAATCAGCTGCGGCTTTGGCTGCCTTAGCAAGAGCATCAGAAACACAAAGTGCTCCCCAGGAAAAGTAGCTGCTGTTGACAACAGTGGTGGCTGCTGCTGCAGCGGTTCTTCCCGCTGCAGAGAGGGCTGATTTTGTGGTCTCCGATACTCGGTATCTATCATCAACAGATCTAGCTGTCTCCACTCCCATGGAAATTCTATCGGTCAGGCCAAATTTCTTGCTCATTTCGGCAACTTTGGCTGCTGCAGTAGCTGAGACTTGATGAGATTCATCAATTTCTTTGGCCTTGCTCAGTGCTTCTCTTCCAAGTACATATCCCTTAGATAACATGGTTTTAACTACATCCTGAGCCATCATAACTGCTTCCTCAGTAGTAGGAACATAGTGAGTCTCGCCATGGGTACTCTAAGAAGATGAAAATTTTAAATCAATGACCAGCTTTATAGAAATCAGGTTAGTACGGTTTCTACTAATTCTCCAGAAAAGTGCTGAGCCACGACCACAAGTTCTAAGGGCAAGTCATATGGTGGGTTGTTTCTTCCACATCCATGGGAATCTTACAAAAAAAAAAAGGAAAAAGGAGAGCAAGTCTTATACAGTACCGGAATTTCCCCGGAGATCACTGTTTCCAGCTTTGGGCCGAGATGTCTCGACCAAAGCTGGAAAACAAACTCACAAGATAAAGCATCAACTATGGAGGAAGTGATATCCTAAAGCGAGATGTACAAATCTTGTCATTAGGAATACACTAGGAAACTCAACAAGATGTGTACCATTAAAGATGGTTTTCCAGGAATATTGTTTGTGAATTGTCAGGTTGTTTCCCCCCATATGTATGTTTTTGCCACAAGACTTGCCCTTAAGATACATTAGCTTCTAGTGTGTGCTACACTTGTAATGGTCACCAAGTGTGTGATAGACTTTGTAAGGGTCATCAAACTCTCAGCGAACAATTTCAAATAGAATTCTGGGTTTTGAAAGCAGTCAGCAGACTTACTGATTCACTAATGCAAAAATTCTGAATCATGGAAAGATGCTTACAGTTGAGCCACCTTCTTCTTCTTCAATCTTCCATGATGGCCTATTCCAGAAATCAGATTCATCTCCATTCTGCCCCCAGCGAGTTATGCAGACACGTTGGTCCACAATCACAGCTCCCTAAAATATCAAAATTCAAAGTCATTAAGACAATAAACTTCACTGGGTAGAGCTGTGAAGGGGGAGGAGGATTAAGGAAGAATTTACAATGAAAAACTCACACTGAGCAACACAGCAGTTTCCAGGGAATGAGCATCCTTAAATGTTACATAAGCAGTGCAAGCACATTCACCATATCTGTTACAGACATGCATAAGTAAATAAAAGTAATAAGGAAAATGAGGAAGGCATCTCCAATTGATTAGAATCAAAAGTATAACCGCACATATTAAACAGAAAAGTCGTATGACAAATGGTTTTGTGGGAGTGGTTGGTAGTAGGTTCACACTGTCGTGCCCACCTATTTGGCTATGACGTTTTTGATTGTGCACAACAAGAACACATATTTTGAAATAACTAATAATTAACATAGAAAGAAGAGACTACTTCCTAAGAAGATATAAGCCTCACTTTAGTTCAAATTCAAAAGAGTAGAGTGTAATAAGAATGCTAAATCAATTTAAATTATAAAACCAGGCATGAGATGTATTGACCGGCGTAACACCATAGTTATTTCACTGCGCTTGCACATCAGGTGTCCCATACCTTTAGTGACTCCAACATTCCAACAACCGAATACTACCAGAAGCTTGTGAAATGATACTATTAATCGCTAACAAAATGAAGGATCCCTATTCCATCGTTCATCTTTCAGAGTTCGCACTCAAATTTACACACTATTATTTACCAATTGATATTCCTGAAAAACTTATTAAGTGGGCAGATTGAAACTGGAATAATCAAATTATTCGACTGATGCTGGGTTCATACTGTCATTCGATTCTAGTTACAATACACCAAGATACTTGAGTACAACAGCGGAAGGATAAAGAACTTAGTTACTGCAAAGAAATCATGCATAAAAAGAAAATTGAAAGACAAACAAACGCATAACAAATGGCCTGCTATATCATGAACTTGGAGCCGATAAGACATATACTAGAGTATTAATTCAAGTAAAGAAGAATCTAAATGATGTTTGGAAACGTTGATACCTTATTATTTCGACATGTTCAATTGCGCCAGAGAAAGCAAAGAAATCGTAAACATCCTTTTCTGTAGCACTGGGAGATAGACTGGTAACCTCTACTGTATAGCCACTTGGGTTCATTGCTCTGAACTTAAGTCCTTGAAAACTGAAAGAAGAATTAAGAAGAGATAATAGAACAACATGTGATTATGTGATAAAATCTTGATCTAATTGACAACTCAAGTAAAATTAAACTAAGGCAAAGAAAATGAAAACAAAAAAATTAGGTCAGAAATTAATGCAGTTGAGAAAGAAACACAAGTACCTTGTTTGATTCTTAATCGGAGAAACGAGATGAAACAAAACTAGAGAAACGGAGAGAATAACCTGAGCCAGGAATTCGAAATTTGTCAAGTGAAATGATC
>JAJJMA010291894.1:0-14553 GCA_023529015.1 Papaver nudicaule | reverse complement strand
AAGGGACCGACCAGTGATGCCCAATATGGATGTGCTTTATGATGTTATGTTAATTATGATAATGCAATCTTGGGTTCCAAACGCCGTGATTCCCTTAGCTGCCTACTTGAGTGACGATGGTTCTTTTTGTGTATTGTTGTGAGTTGGTAGCATTTGTAATAAAGGTTTCCACATTCATGTAGCCCTGGCCTAGGTTATGACTTAGGGGTCTAATAACGAGTGCTAATCAATGTAAACGTGAATTCTTTCTTACATTGAGTATTTATTCTTTATCTTTACCAATGAACTTGCTATCTGTGATATATTGTAGATTCCTTGGAGGAGTACTGGATTTCAAATGGTGCCTACCCCCGTCCCTGCACTAAAAGACTTCGGATGTGGAATGCACCTATAAAGTAGACTGCTTGATGAAACTGAATACAAATTTTCACTTATGCAATGGCAAATGGAATTGGTGCATATGATCAAGCAGAGTCTTCAAAAGAGTACCAATTGCCCCAAGTTTTGCGAGAAAGGTATGATACAATCGAAATAATAGGTCAGCTGTACTTGGATTTAAAATCTTGAGAAGTCCTAATTTTTGGCTTGCTTTCACACAAAAATTTGCATCTAACTTCAGTCATCAACTTCTCTCTCTACCCTACATGTGCGTCCGACCTCTCGAGATAAGATGAAAAGACCCTGTCCCTCACGCATCATCGATGAGGGCAATGTAAATTTTTATATTGCTCCAATATGGATGATATCGGGCAGTTGAATAAAATTCTTTGTTGCGTGGGATAAGTATTCGGGAACTAATGTGTTCGATTGTTGGATGCTCACAGATGAAAGACTTTGGAAAATCTTATTTGGCTTTACGATAACCCATTTGTTTTCTTTATATTTGTAAGATGACAAATCTTTGTTAATTCTTCACTAAGTCTGGAAGCAAGATGTTGGCACTTGAAGTATATTGTCTCACTTTGCAGGTGAATTCATTGACACTAGAACAGATACATGGAGAGAAATTAATCAACGTGTCGATGGAAGTAGTGGGCTTGGTTACTGCATTACTCAAGAGCTGCATGTAGGCTTGCTGTAGTAAACTTCTTGATTTAGTGGCATGACAAGTATGATTGTAACAGATGCTACATTTTCTAAGCATTTTTGAATTTTGGACCTTCTCAAACATGTGCTAAAATGTTAATTTTTTTGGAATGTAATGGCAAGTGCATCGCGCATGCGTCTTTGCTAGTATGCCTTAAAATTAGGATCGGCTATAAGAGAACGATTAAGAAAAAATCTTTAGGTCTATTTTAGGGTTTTCAAGGTCTCTGCTACATTTGGAAATAAAATTTTACGAAGGAATCGTTGGAAAAGATGGTTTTTGGCTAAAAGATAAAAAATATAGTTAGGGATATATCTAAAAAGAACGAATACGACCTACGCTAAAAACTCGCACGATAAAAACCGTTGCAACGTACAGACCTACAAGACAGACATAGTACACTGCAGTAGATGCCCTTGGACCTCACGGGTTTTTTTTGTCTTCTGACAGGTCACAACCAAAATGGCTTCGAAATCTGATCAGGCTCCGAAGCAACGAATGGGATCCTCGAGGCAAGGGACCGGCTCCTCGAGGCATCATTACACCAGATTCTCAACAAGTAAAGGGTTATCACCAGAGGTGGCGGCATGCACAGTCCAACACAGGGAACGAGTAAACGAAGAAGAAGTACATATAGAGGACTTAGGCCCAGAGGGAGAAGGATTCCCAGAGGCCAACAAACTACCTCGACAGCAAGTACAAGAAGAAAATGGAGAAAACGACGAAGAGGAAGATGAAGTGTCTGTCCCTGACAACGACATGCCTTTACACCAACCAACCGAAGAAGATACGACGAGAGCTGCACAGTTCAGAAAGTTAATCTTGAAAAACAGAAGGATAAAAAAGCTAAAAAAGCAACTAGCCGAAGCAAATAAAAAGGTGGCAGATAAGTCAGCATCAAACTACAAAGGATGCAGCGAAGGACACTCTCGTCCAAACAATGTATCTCAATTGAAGGAACACTCTGCATCCAAAACATACATCAAGACCAAGGGCGCCAGCAAAGGCCATGGAATCACAGTATCGAGCAAAAGGATCGAACCAGGAGTATATCCGAAGGAAAGCATACAAATATTCAGCGAAGATAACTAAGCGAAGAAGGATGCCGAAGCTAGGGCTCTACAGCAAGTAATGTTGGACCAGATCAAGACACTCCGAGCCGAAATCTTCGACAATAGGATCCAATCAAGCAACAGGATTAAACTCACGCAAGCAATGAATGATGTCAATCACTCACCCCTAAGCCCAGAAATCCTCTCCAAGGCGATTCCTATAAAATGCACTATGCCCACCTTCACATCAATCTTCGATGGCTCAGGAGATCCGACCTTGCATATTAAAATGTATCTCCGAGTCTTTTTGTCTTACGCTGATAGAGACGAAGTGCTCTGTAAATATTTCCCCTCTAGCTCGCTTGGTATGACAACCTCACGACATCTCGATCTCGTCCTTCGAGGAGTTGTCCAAAGTTTTTATACTACACTTCCTATACAACAACTCCTCCAAGCCAGGGGTGGAGAAATTATTCAGCATCCGGGTACGACCAGGAGAGTCTACCAAGAGTCTGACAAACAGATGGACTGAACAGTGCGTAGAGGTGGGGAACGACGCTACAGAAAAGGACAAAGTACGAGCATTCCTCAATGCTCTTGATAAAAACCATCCTTTATATGATAAGCTCTTCTCCAAGAACCTCGAGACGCTACATGATCTCCGAAAATACCAGAAGGAGCGAATTACCTTGGAAGAGATCAAGGAACAAGCAACCCTCGGGAAGGAAACCATCTTAAAACAAGTACACTCAATAAACAATTTATCACTCGAAGAGCGAAGTCAAACAATGAGTAATCAATCTAAGGATCCGTCGAAGCGAGAAAGACAAGATGATATTGGTCGTTATGGGAACGAAGGCAAATTCGGAGACGGCAAATACCACGACAATAAAAAATACAATGATAACCGAGGAGGCATCTCTCGAGGAGAATTCGAAGGAAGCAACAGCCAGCAAGGACAAGGAAACAGAAAGTTCGGGACAACTAAGCCAGGATTCCCTGCCTTTCACGATAGAAAACTCCCAAAGCTTTGCGTGCCCATCGAGGATGCTCTTCGGACTATCGAGCAGTCCGAATTTGCCAGTGAAATAAGATATCCCAGAAGCAGGGGTAACCAACCAAAGCACACAAAGAATTCAAGAGACTACTGTCAGTTCCACAAATTTTACGGACATACAACAGAAGATTGCGTTACGGCACAAGACCAAATTTATTTCTTCATAGCCAGGGAAAAATTCGAACACCTACTGGAGCTACCGAAGCCACGTCCAAATCATCCACATCCGAAGGAAGAGCCAAAGCATGAAGCTTATGTGATAACAATCGATGGAGACATTCCAAGATTCGGCGCTTGTAATTCCATCGTTCACACAAAAGGCCTCGAGGGGATCCAAACAGATCGAATCCATAAGAGGGACTTCGAGGGAAAGGAAATACTTAGAGTAGTCACGAAGAATCATCTAGAAGAATGGCAAAAGCAACCCATATTCTTTTCTGCAGCGGACATCCCCAACGAGGGAAGATCACACAACGATCATTTGGTCATCACCCTCCAAATGGGAAAAATTGCGATGCCAAGAATACTCGTGGACCCCGGGAGCTCCGTCGATATACTCTTTGGACAAACGTATGATAAAATGATAGGAAAGAAAGCTGCTTTGGTGCCTTCATCGTATAACATATTCGGATTTAATGGAAAACCATCGACACCTCGGGGGGAGCTAATGTTAACAATTCATGTCGGCAAACAAAATCAGCCAACATTATTTTGTGTAGTTGACATAGACTCTCCCTATAACGCTATCGTGGGAAGGCCATGGTTGCATGGCATCATGGGAGTAGCCTCAACCTTGCATCAAAAGATCAGGTTTCTAACTCCACGGGAGATCATGGAAATACCAAGCGACCCCTCCGAAGCTCGTGCCTGCAATGAAATAGACATTCAAGCCAAAGAAGGTAGCAAGGAATGCTCGGGGCAAACTAAACAACCAAGAATTACAGATGAAAGCATAGAGAAATTCATAGCTGAAATAGAAGCAGGAATGGCAGGACCAGCAGACAGCGAACAAGGCACCAGGACAGACAACAGCAAAAAGGAGTATCATGTCTAGTAGATCCAATCAGGGCTTGTTCAGTCCTTGATTGCGATGAAGAAGTATCGTTAAGATTTGGTTCAACACTGTTGACGCGGTCCACTTCTGCATGCATAACAAAAGTGCCTCCTGATGGTACGTTATAAGCTTTTAAGCTTTGATCTATGACTCATAAGCCTAGATAAACACAGACAATTACGTCTTTAATGTGTTCACCTGCTCTGATACCAATTGAAAAATGAGGGGTACCGAAATACAACCAACTTTTCGTTTGGGCTCGTGAGTCTTATGGTTTAAGTTTGGACGATCTCAAAAATCAATATCCAAACCTAGATAACCGGAGTTGTGATCTTGGGGATCAACTCAACAAAGTTGGGACTTTGGAGTAAACTCTACAGTTATTGAATAACGTACTACTTGGTGCTTTAATTATATAATCAGAGATATAATGCGGAAAGTAAAAGCACACAAGACACCGGAGATTTTTTTAACGAGGAAACTGCCTTGCAGAAAAACCTCGGGACCTCGTCCAGATTGAACACCGCCCAGTACAAACTGACTACAAACGCTAACCTACTATAAGACTTCGGTCTGGGATGTAACAGAGACCAAATCCATCCCTCCAAGCGAATTGGCTACTGTCGCACTCCTTACGTCTCTAGATCCCCCACAGATCGTCACGCACTTGATTCCCCCAGCTGACGTCCTTTACAGGCCTAGGAGTTGTTTTGACCGATGTCAAAGGCTTGTGTCAGCAATACTGGCTTTGCAACCTAATTTTTGACGTATGGTCTAACTGTCCTCTATCAGTTTACCACACACAAGATGACTTCCTTCGGATTGTCAAATCCAGGTCATACGGAAATCTACTTCTTGAATCGGGGCTGACACGCAAACCAAGTAAGCAATGCCCAATTCGAATCTACCTCAGTTATACACGAAGAACCACTTAAGGAACTTATATAACTGGAGCTAACTAGGTCTTCTAACACCGAGTGCAGCCGTGCGTTGCTACCTTTCAACCTTGTGTGTAACGTATCAGTTCTTGAATAGCCGTATAGCAACGGACTATGGAATAAACAAGAACGTGATCAGGTTACCAAGGTTACAGGTTAATCCGATTTCAACCAAATATGGTCTCAATCTCCTACTGTGCTTCCCAACTCTCAAGAGAAGTCTTTTATAGTCGTAGGGAGTTCCCAGAGGAGCTGCAACCTATAGAGGATGACTATACCACAACAAGCATTCACCGAAGTGAAAAGAGTTTACGCTACCTTCCCTAAGGACCTTCACGTATGCTTGATGCTTGCGGTATTTGTCCGTAGACACCTCTATTTATAGCATTCAATAAGATAGGGTGCTTTGGAATAAAGCAATCAATTACTTCAGAAACAGAGCAAGACAAAAGTTGGGTTAGCTCCCTACTTTCTTTAAAAATCATATATTCCGAAACCTCATGTTGATTAGAGAAGCGAGGCATGGAGGCATTCTTCCTAACATCTTCGTAAGTAATTGCCCCACTTTTAGCTAGTTCTATTCGATACTCATCAATGAGACGAGCAAAATAGTCTTTCGACTTCTTAGCTGCAGTAAGTTCCAGACATACATCAATGCAACTCCTTTCCAAAGCACCATTTTTTGTAACCAAATCATTGTTGACATTCTTCAGCGCTGCCATCTGAACCTTCAAATTTTTGACATTCTCCTCTAACCTTTTAATCATAACCCTCCCAGAAGTACTCTCGTGTCAAACGAGCTTCATCTCGCTCTCGTGTCAAACGATCCACATCTAGTTGGAAAAAATGATTCTCTCGGGCCAGGGCCCTACTCTTATTTCTCACTTCCTCGAGAAGGCGCTCGGCTTGGTCCCCCCTTTTTCTTCCTTAACAAAAAGACCTTTGGCCTCTTGTCTTTTCATCCTATAATAATCCACATCTTCTACGGCTTTGTTCCTCTCTTCCAAAAGTCTATCACTACTACTTCGGTAACTCCCGCTACCCGAGGCACTCTGAGACGCTTGGCGACTCTCCCGAAGTTGGTCAAAAGCCAATCTAGCCCCTTGGAGTTTTTTCTCGCTCTCTTCCAGCTCGCCTTTTAAGCAAGCAACAAGTTTGTTCTTAGCACAACGCTGCAAAAACAAATATATACATAAATGACAGAAGATAAAAAGACTCTTACATATTAAATTCTTTTTCCCAAGAGCACTGTGAACTTTCTCTTGAGCCAGCTCCTCTTACATCCGGTAAAACTCTCGTTCAAAATACTCAGCCTCGCCAGCCTGATCGAAGTGGTGAGCCAAAAGGCCAGAGGCATGATAGTCACCCTGACAAAAAAAATTGTAGATAAACAATTGACACAAAGCCCCGGCAACATCAACATACGGGCAAAGAGCACGAAAAAAACAACTCACCGCTTGAAGAATAGCCAAGCTATCCTCATAGGACAAGGGTGGACGGCGAAGGTCATAATCGACCCTGGGACAGTCACCTCCAAAGATATCATGTAACTTCCTGCAGAAATCAGGATCTAAAGGACGCCCCAAGGGATTCGTAGCATAGGCTTCAAAGCGATTTGAAACTGCAACAGTAAAATCACTAGGATTATGGTTTTCAAAAAGAACCTCTTTAAACCTTTCCGCCGTATATGATTGCCTATATTTACTACCGTAACTCGGAGCAGGCGGAAACTTTGAACTCTGAGGAAAGCTGGCAACAAGTTCCTTGGAAGAATCCATCTCAACAAATGAACCATCCCTTCGGGGAACAAGAAGGTCCACTGGTGACAATTCTTTCCGACGAAAGAATAGAAGGTTCGGTAGCAGCAGTAGTTGTGGAAATTACTATCGTCGAGGCAGAGGCACCGATGGTAGCACTCGGCATAGAAGAATCAGTAGGCGCAACGTCCGAAGCAGAACCAGCGGCATCAGCCGTAGGACCTACTATAGCTGAGGCAGAGGCACCGATGGTGGTAATAGGTAAAGTAACGGAAGGACTAACGACACTCACTTCTTTGATAACCGTTTCAGCTGTCTTCGGTGCTGATACCTCCTTGCCAGCATTTGTTGATTCTATCAGGGGTCTCGTAGCGGCTCGACGACGTTTGGGCAGAACTCCCCTAAGAATCTTCTGAAAAACAGAATTTTTCAGCGGCTGGGGAACTTCCGAATTTCCCCCATACTCAAAATCGATCAGATCGTTGCTCAGGTTTAAGACACCCAAAGACTCTCCCTGCAGATAAGGACCCGTCTTTCTCAGGAAACAAATAGAGGCAAGTACGAATACTCTAGAAAAGAACATATGAAAGTATTTGTTACCTGCTGCATAGTCTCCTCATCTGTTCGGGAACACTTTAAGCTGCCCGAAGGCTCCATGGAAATACCCTTACCCTTCCCCGAAGATGGGCGAGATAATTCTCTATCTTCGTCAGAAAAGTGAATGAAGAACAAATTATGAGTCCGAAACTCATGCCCTGCCTCAAACTCGGCCCGAGGGAAGTACCGACCAGAATCCTTCCAACCTCGGAGCACAGGACCCTTGAGAAGTATAGGTTCTGAATACCAATCTTCGTCCCTGGAATAGTCCAAGGACCCAGGGATAATATTTTCACTACCTTCTACGGTCCGAAAGCTGACTCCCCAAGGAGCAAACTCGTTGTCTAGGGTTAAAAAGGGCTCATAATGCTTAAAGAAATTCTCGGCAGAAAAATAGAACTTCGCCATAAATCCGGCAGGGAAATTATCTTCGGAGCGAAGAACCTACTGATTGATGAGGTAAATGGAGCTGCAAGTAAGTTGCATCACCCCTCGAGGTTTAGAAAGAGAGCAAAGAATGCGAAGAAACAAAGGATTCGAAGGCTTGTAAAGAGGAAGAAGTAACCCTGCAGACATTTGATGAAGTGTCACCAAGAGCCTGCTCTCGTTACATTGATACTCCTCAACCAGCTCTGGAGTCAATCTAGAAGAACTAATGGCTTCAATCTGAAAGCCCTCTTCTTTGAAACCCATGTCTTTCATCTTTAGAGCAAGGGCATCAACCTTAGAAGAAGACAACATAGAAACAAAAACACAGAAAAAAGAAGACAGATACCGCCGGCGACTGGAAGTTGCAGAGGAAATGTGGATCAGAGGACAGGAAGATGGTGAAAGTTTAAAAAGAATCGACTTTATGAAACAATGGGAGGAGTAAAGAAAAGGGTCATGAAGGAAAACGCAGAAAGAACGCCTGATATGAAGTTACAAATTGGGAGGTTTCACGGAAAGAAAACGCAGGTGCCAAGGAAGACGGATACGAAGGGGCTAAAGTATTTTTAGAGGGAGAACCAAAACTTAAATAGTGAAAGAGGAATTGGCGCTGCCGGTCAGAAGGTAAAAAGAAGCGAAATCCTCGAGAATAGGAATAACGTGTCGAAAAAACCTCACACCTGGCAAGTAGTGGGGATACATGGGGGGATACATGGTAAGGAAGAGGTGGCAAAAAGGGAATTTCCTCTCCTCGCATCTTCGATACAAGGAAAGGAAAGAGGCAAACTGTGGAGGGTAAAACCCCTCGGGACACGTGTCAGAGATTCAAGAAGCAAGATCGCACCAAAGGAAGAAGAAGCGGAGCTTCGGGACCAAACCAAAGAAAGATAAGTTCGAGCACACCGAGTGAAGAATCAGAAGAAAGGGATTCGGACCCTGCCTCGTAGGACCGAAGCCCCAGAGCCATCTTCGGAGTACCGCCGAATGAGCCGCCTTACTTGACAAGGACTGACACCACAACGATTGAGTCCATTGTCTTATTAGTTGTAAACCACCCAAGCTCGGCCTATATAAGGCGAGCTTGGAAAACATTGTAAGGGTTGGAATTTTTGGGTGTAACCTAAGTGGCGAGAGAGGGATTAGGTATGTATCTCCTCTAGCTCCTTAGGATCATATCCATGTAGTAGCAAAACAGAAATATAATCTTTATACGTTTAGTCCTTTGATTAATGTCTTTTTACATGTCTTCGGTATTGTTCTTAAGGTCTTCGCACCTTGTATAATGTATAAGTTATTGTGTGTGTGAGTATGAGGTCTGAGGGTTATAGAACATGATGCACCTATGCAGATTTTATACTCATACAATGATGGAGAACACAGTCTTAAGACAAAGTCTATATACTTGCCCCTGCTCTTTATTATAAGCTCAAATTCTCATTCTAATGTTATCCCCGCACGGGTAGATTATTTGTTGTCGTCTCCCTTGTAGTCGTAGTCTTTTAATCCCGTGGTTGTTGCTGGTTCAGTGCGTTATGTCTTCTCTGGATGACGAGAATCCTCGTCACCAAAGATCTCCTCGTGTCCATAGTCCCCGTACGGAGAACAGATCTAAACAATCTCATAACGAGTACCGTGAAGGTCGTTCTCGAGAAGGTTCCAAAGATGGGCGTTCGCGTGAAGAGCATCGGAGAGAAAGACCTCGTGGGGGTGGCAGGAATGAATCCACTCGTTCTGAACGAAAGACAAAGTTATTTTGAGAAGAGCCGTCAAAAGAAATCCCATGGAGGCCATGATATACATAGATCCCATGATGATCAGAGGCCTCCTTTAGATCGTGAACCTAAGGGTACAAAACTTCTTAGTGGTGAAAAACCCCCTAGCCAACCTCAATCAAACCAGGCAGATGATCGTTCTCGCGCTATTAAGAAGACTGGGTCATCCCTCGAGGAGAAAGAGACTCGCGCACGTACTAGTAGTAAAACTTTTAAGGATGATCGCACAGAACCTTCCCGTGCGGGAAAGAATGTTGAAGGGAATCCTAACGCGAATGTTGAATTGCGGAAAAGTACTCGCACTTCTTCTAGGACCTTTGATAAGTTGTCATCCGAGAAACTTCCCGTTCCTCCTGGCGATAAAGCCTCTTCAAGCGGTAAATCCAAGGTGGGAGAGTATGCAGTAATGGAGGAAAGATATCCTGAGATTGAGATAAAACCCAAAGGCCACTCTTTTAAGAATTGCAGTATTGATGACATCAAGAAGAAGTTCGGGTTGGAGAATTTCGAGGTTAACTTTTATGGTGAGGGTGACGCGCTGACTCTTGATATGATCAAGGAGTATGAGTATAGTGATACTAAGCTTTTGACCACAGTGGGTGCGTTGGTGGCAGGTCAGAGGATTCCCTTGTATGACTATAACAAGATAAACCATTTTATTTATGACGTGCTGTTTGGCCGTAAGAGGGAAGGTTCTGACTGGCGCCATGTCTCAACTTATACGAGCAGCATTTGGCGCGTGTTGACTGAATGCGCGGATTGTAGTGACAAAAAGACTAAGATAACCTCGTTCAAGCCTGATTTTTCCGAACAAAAATTTTACGCCGCGGAGAACTTCAACAACACTTACTTGGACTATATTTCAGGTACTGCAAGGGTGAGATGGAACGTCGGTGTTAAAAGGCGGGTATTGACTGTGAAGCAGCGCAAGGAGGGCCAAGTACGTCTGCTTAGTGACATTCATGGCAGTAAGACCAAATGCGTTCCTAAGAGTGATAAGGTGCGGGATGATCATGACTTTGATTGGTACTGCACTCCCGTGGAGATCATTGGTCCCTGGGCAAATGGGTTCAGCAAGGAGAATCCTGATCTTCCCCGCCTGAAGCAACCCAAACGCTACAAAGGATTTTTTCCTTATAAGTTGAATTTTGAAGGCTTTCCCGAGGGCTATGAACTTTTTAATGTTCCTCCTTCTGGTGCGGCAACAGAGATGTCCAAGAAACGAAAGGCTACCGCTTTTCACTCTCGGGTAACAAGTTTTTCAACTTTTGAATTCTATACTCGGCGCACTCATTTTTCGTACAGACTACCTTTTATTTTAGGCAACCAAGAAGAAAAAAATCATGCCTCTATATTCTGCAGAGGAGGATGAAGAAGGTGATTAGCCAGAGGATTCTGCCGAGGAGGAGCCTACTAGAGAAGAACAGGATGAAGAAGAATTTGAGGAGAAAGAAGAAGAGAAAGTCCTCAGCCCAGGGAACACGGACCGCGAATCTTCTAATTCCAAGGAAGTGACTCAGATGATTCCGATGTTGATTCTCGTATGGGAGAGGAAGGCATGGGTGAAAGTGAGCAAAGTTACGATCCCAATTATACTCCGCGTTCTACTTCTACTGATCCTGATTCTACTCCTCCGCACGGGCGCTCTCGTTTGCGGTAAAAGGTGTCTGCGTCCCCTACCATTCATGAGGTGGAGGAAAAGGACTTCAATGTGGATGAAGGCTTTGTCACAGGCTTTGTCACTGAGCACGGTGCAGTTGGCCAAGGTAAATCTTGTTTTGTTATCCATATTCCCCTCTGGTTTTATCTTCTTTATGCGGTTTCTAATGCCTTTCTTCATGTGCTTTCTAGGATGCTTCTGGGGGAAATCGGGTGGATCTTGATCAAGATGCCACTGAAGTTTACAATGATACCCTTCACAGGAATTTTCAACAAACTCAGTCCAAGTCTATTTATTTCAACACGGGAACGGGCAATCAACTTTCCCCAACTGATGATATACTCGTGGACTTTTACAGCTGGGACCAACCAGTTTTGCAACAACCAGCTGCTGAGACCCAAGTTAGCGCGGCCATGGGTGAGAGAGTTTCTACGTTGTCGACCACGGCAGTTACCAATCCACCATCCGTCCCATCCTCGAGTGCGGGAAAGATTATCGATGTTGAAGAGTTGCTTATGTACTTGTCTGACGATGAGAGCGGATTTGCTTGGTCAATATCCAGAGGTTATCTTTCAATCCCATCTTCATATTCCACGGCGGTGGCAGGAGAAACCAGAGCTTAGCTCCCGCATTCGTGATCAAACTGCCGCTGCCCCCTTTGAGAACGTACGTGATAGCTGGGGGCGCTGTTCTAATGATGTAGGAAGCGCAACCCTCACCACTGGCTTAAATCTTGACCTCAGTGTTAAAGAGATGATTCTTATTGCTGATGGAAAAGCATATTTATTCCCGCAGGTGAATCTTATTGCGGTAATGCTCCCGTCTTTTACTATTTCTGGAAGTTCTTTTGTTACGCACTAAGAGAATGACATACTTATCTATTCTTATTTTCAGTTGATGAAGTATCAGTACAGGTGTTGCATGATGTACAAGTATTTTAGGTTCCAATCCATCCAGTTAGGATCTCTATTTGTTGACGAGAGGACCGAGTTGGGAAAAGCCCGTGCTGAAATTGCCGAACTGAAGAACAATCTTTTAGAAGCCAAATCTGATCCTTCCGAGGCTGATCAGTTGAAAGAGGCAAACACTAAGCTAACCGATGAGAATACGACACTGCATACTGAACTTGAAAAGCTCCGTGTTCAACTGTCTTCTCAGTAAGGTAAGATTTTTGCTCATTTTCCTCATTTGATTTTATTTTGAGTTTGGTGCGTTTCCTGAAGTATCCCCCCTGCTGACTAGGGGCGGGTGCGGGTGAGATCCAATCTCTCCGAGAATCAGTTAATCAGTTACGCAATCAAAATAAACAGCTTGCTCTTGAACTAGTAAATGTGAAGCTTAGGTATAATAAGCAGAGTGATGTAATTAAGGAGTACAAAAAAGCCTATTACGATCTTGATAACGTGAGACTTAAGGTGCTTGCGGATTACAAAGCTTGTGAAAGGAAGGCAGACGCGGAGTTATCCTGGAAATTTGCTTCCTTGGTTTACGTGTCCGGTCAACTTTCAGAATTACGCGAGAAACTTTCCAGTCGTACCTATGACTTTGACCGTACTATGATAGAAGACTTGCGTGCGCAAGTATCCCAACTTTCCAGGGAAAACCTTAGTTTTAGGGATGAATTTGGAAATCTCATGGCTGATCTGAATAAGGCTAAGCGCACTGTTGATGAATTAACCTCAAAGAGACTTCAAGATGAGTTATCATTAGTCAAGATGGGCTCCGCGGTAAAGGGAGTTTATAGAGAGTATTCGTATTGAACATGAGACTTTACTGTATAAGTCAGAGATAGTTAATCAACAGTCTCTTTATGAGTGTCTTGAAGCGTCGCACGCTAAACTTTCGAGGGACAATTCTCTTCTTGGTGAAACTAATGAGACTTTGACTGGAAATCTCGAGGGTAATCTTATTAAGAACAACGTCCAGTTTTTATGTATTTTGTCTTCGTATTTTCCTCATTGCTTAATCATTTTATTTTTCATTATTCTCAGGTTTTGAGGAGAAAATCCGTGGTGCGGATACTAGGAGTGCTGAGTTACAAGAGAAGCTAACCAATGAAGAGAGTCAACGCACTCAATTACGAACCTTGGCCACCGCTTCCGAACTCCGTGCAAAAGAGGAGAAGGAAATATCTTCGTACAAGAATAGGCTTACTGAGCTAGGTTATGCGGCGCACATCAAGTATGTCACCAAGCTGAAAGTTGTTTATGACGCAGTTGAGAAGGACACGGGCAAGAGTTATCCCAGGTTGGCACTTCCCGAACGCCCTATCCCGCAAACTTCTCAGTTTTCATCTTCTACGGCTTCAGTTTCTCAACTGTCCTCCGGTCCTCAGGATATTGTGCCACCTTCTTAGATGTTGTTTCTTCTACTGTCTTTGAGTTTTCATACTTCTCTTGCAATGATGATTGTTTTTGATTATTCTCTCTGAACTTTTTGGTTTTTTGACATTATATGTTTATGTGTGAATGCAGGTATAATCAGCTATATTGTAATTTGGTTGGTGCTTAATGATCAATCATCAATGATTTCGAGTTTCTTCAAATTGTTGCATACTTTATTCTTTTCTTTCCCCTGTTTGAGGAAAGATGCTGCTAGATCTCCATATTTGGCAAGGTCTTTGCTTAAGCATAAGTAATTCTTTTTTCTTTTTAGATTTTGGGTTATGATGGGTAACATATATTCGAAACAAAATATGTATACATACTTGCCCCTGTTACTCATCATAAGCCAAAATCGTACTTAGTGTTTTATCTTGTTTATGCAAACCAATACTGACTTTGCACCAATCAAGTACTGTTATGACTTGAAAATCTTTCGTGCATACCAATACTGACTTTGCCCCAGTCAAGTATTGTTATGATTTGAATCCTTCCGTGCGGATCAATACTAACTTTGCCCCAGTCAAGTATTGTTATATATGATTTGAAATCCTTCCGTGCGGACCAATACTGGCTTTGCCCCAGTCAAGTATTGTTATGAGTTGAAATCCTTCCGTACGGACCAATACTGACGTTGGCGCAGTCAAGTATTGTTATGATTTGAAATTCTTCCGTGCGTACCAATACTGACTTTGGCGCAGTCAAGTATTGTTATGATTTGGAATCCTTCCGTGCGGACCAATACTGACTTTGCCCCAGTCAAGTATTA
>JAJJMA010291879.1:1382-12639 GCA_023529015.1 Papaver nudicaule | reverse complement strand
GCTCTGATACCAACTTGTAAAACTCGCACCCCTGACACAGACCTCACACCTGAGTCCATGGTAGTGTGCAGCATGTTAACCCCTAGGTTAGAGCCTCAATACAGCCATTAAAGCTCATGCCTAGGCTACGATTTATCAACCTACTAGACTGGCAAGTATGCCCCAATGCACAGAGTCATATCAACAGCAGAATCACATTACAGCAACACAATTCATAGAGCTCGAGGGGTGATGCTTCATGGTTCATACATGTTACATCAAAGTATAATGCTGGGTATCTCACATCAGTTAAGGTGAACTGATGCCTGAGGTACTCATACAAGGCTTAGCTTGAAGGTATACGTCTACAAGGTCTAGTGACTTACCGGTTCTGTAACACCTCATGACGTATAGACTCACTCCTTATGATCAAGTGTACTACACATCAATACCTCTCTTCAGTGTTGAGTCGTATCATAAGGACTAACTCATCATATCATGGTTCGCTACTCAGCCACGAGGTGATGCTATAGTGAGATACTACATGTACTCATGTATGGTCTAAGACATCATGTACACATTGATGACAACAACTCTGAGAGGGTTAGAGCATCATCATTGCTTACGTAAGGGTAATCTCAAGGTCCTTCTCCTGATCTATGGTTGAGGTCATAACATGGACTTAACATGATCATTGAGTACTATCATGAGTATGGTTTCCTCAATGTATTAGGTAAGGGTAAATCAGGGTGGATGATATGAGGTAGTCATAATGAGTCTAGTAGGTAACACATCATAAGTGATGGTTGAAGGCTTGAGAGGTGAGTACAATGACTTGACCGGCAGTACATCATACATCAACTCACAGCTTCAGGTTTAACAGGTTATAAAGTATATAGGTAGTATCAGTATCAGACAACTATCAACAGCAAGGCTTCATACAAACAGCTAGGCATAGCTCATGGCAGTCATGGTTATCATCATGTAAAGGGTTCATTATCAACATGTATAAAGCGTTAACATCTATACAAGGTTTTACGTAAAGATAACTGGCATGGATAACATCTAATGAACTCCAAACAACTGAATATGTTATCTCTAGTTAAATCAAACGGAGACAAGGGTCAAAGCTCTAAAGAAAGAAATAAACACCAGCAGTTCTCAACTGCTTCTACTCATCATCACAAGGTCTAATACTTATTACAATAAACTGAAAATAACTCTAAAGAACAACAAACTTCTAAGCAAACAAGCTTGTATATCAGCTTCTAACTCCCTCCATTGGTAGCTCCACGAGTAGCCATGGAATCTGGAATTTTGGTCATTAAATGACGTGAGTTGTGACACTCAGTAGGCAAGAAGCAACAAAACAGTTTTAATGCAAAACAAATGCAAGTTTTCAAAACAAATCAACATGAGAAAGCACATAACCTCTGAACCATATTGACAACCCAATACATCAAGCAAAGAACATAGTACTCAGCTCACACAACCGGAGCTCAGCTCAGACAAGAGCTACCCTGCGCAGGTTTAGGAAATCACATCCGTTTCCATGGATAACTCGTACCCAAATCATAGAGTATTTAGAGATCACACCAGCCTCATGGACCTCAGTCCAAAGTAGACATAATGCTCAAGAACAATGTCAGTTAATCATCAAACATGATATAAATATGAAGTTTGTAAACCAATAACATAATCAAAACAATTTTGGGTTTGTGTTGCGCCTACCTCAACAAGCAAGCAAGAAATCACAACAACTATCAAGGTATGATACACCAGAGACCTCTATCAGCTCTAGCTCCAAGTTCTGTTCTCAAGGGTTCTAGTTCTCCTTCTTGCGGCAACCCAAGACTCAACCTCAAGTTCTCTTTATATAATGTTATTCTATGTCTAGTTTCATTAGCCAGGGACTCTCTTAACTTGTACGCAAGGTAACAGAGTTTCCATATACTCAATATCTCACAACTAATGGCTAAGTGACATGTCAAACCTATGACAATGCAATAGTTATCAAGGCTCTTCTTATTCGAGTATCAGGTTTCCTACCTTAATCAAGACTCTATCATAACCACATACGTGCTTGAAAGAAATCAGGAAAGCAACTTAGCTAAGCCTCGTCTAGCCTAAGTGTCATGGCTAGCCATACATGTACTAATGTGCCTCCTATCCTGGTTGTACCTCCCCTGGTTAACCTTCACAGCTAAGGCAACTCCCTATACTTACTTATAATGAGTAAACAAGGCATTAATCACACGTAACATGCATAAGTCGTACGTAAAAGCAAGGTATAACACACTCACACAAACTAATATGGACTCATACTTGAACATATCACGCATGTATGTAGACAAATTTGGGTCAGGGTATTACAGGTGTTGCCTTGATCTTGTGGATTTTGTAGGCGTCGAACAACATGTCGATGTTCTTTCCGTTAAGTTGAGCTCCGTTGTCTGATACGATGGCCGCCGGGATACCGAACCTGCAAATGATGTATTCAAAGAGAAACTTAAATACGTCTCGATCCCTAATGTGAGCGAGGGGTGCAGCCTCCACCCACTTGGTGAAGTAGTCGGTGGCGACTATTAGGAACCTTCGGTTGCCGGATCCTGCTACCAAAGGACCCACTATGTCGACTCCCCACTTCGTGAATAGACATGGACTCAACACCGCATTCAGCTCAGTTTCTGGTGCTTTGAATTTTCTTGCAAACTGCTGGCAGGCAATACATCTTCTCGCCATCTCCAATGCATCTTTGTTCATGCTCGACCACTAGTATCCTTGTAGTCGAGCTTCCTGCGCCAGGGATCTCATTCCGTTGTGGTTGCCCGCGTCTCCATAGTGTATGTCTTTCAAAATGTGTAATCCTTCTTCCTTCGTGATGCATCTGAGCAATGGTCCTAGGAACGTAGATTTGTAGAGGATGCCTTCCCGGAGGTGATATCTTGCCGCTCTTGAGATGATCTTCCTGGCGTACTTGGAGTCTTCGGGCAATATTTCGTTTCTTAAGTATTGATGTAGGGGTATTCTCTAGTCATCATCTATCTCGTTGCCTTCTGTGTTTGGTGAGCTGGATACTCCTTCCACGTCCATGGCTTCTTCTCCCGTAGTTTCAGTATTCACCGATGGTTCATACACTCTTCCGACCTTGATGGACGTGGCAATGGGATTTCGTAGCATAGATGATATATATGCGAACGCGTTTGCATGTCTATTGTCCTTTCTTGATATGTGCCTGTAGGTTACCTTTTCAATCTTCGCTGTGAGTTTTTGCACCAGCTTCAAGTATGCGGCGAGGCATAAATCCAGAGTTTGATATTGGAGTTTGATTTTTCTGATGTCGAGTTGTGAGTCGCTTGTAATCCTGACGTCCGTGATACCTAACTCGATTATCAGCAGTAGTGCGTGGATCACTGCTTCGTACTCAAAAATGTTGTTCGTGTACTCTCCAAATTCTAACCTGAATGCATGTAGGATCTTGTCTCCTTCCGGGGTTGTTATTACGATTCCTATCCCTGCGCCTTCTTTGTTGGAAGATCCATCCACAAACACTTCCCATCTTTGAGAGTTGACTGCTTCCAGCAGATCAACAGGATCTTATTTGTCTTCCTCGGCTCCCGGTATGTCATCTATCTCTTATTCGTCTTTGAGAGGTAAGTCCGCCAAGAATTCTGCTAACACTTGTGATTTCTCCGCCGTTCGAGGTTCAATATGATTTTGAACTGTGTCACATGTGCATTCCATTTGGCTATACGTCCTACTATGTCTGAGTTTTGGAGGACTTGTCCAATTGGTGCCTTCGTCGGTACTCTCACCGTATGCGCGTTGAAATAGGTTAGCAGCTTTTGTGTTGCAAACACGAGTGCTGGGATGATCTTCTATATCTTCGTGTAGTTTCTTTCAGCTTGGTACAGAGTTTTGCTGATGTAGTAGATGGGTATCTCTCCCTTCTTGTTTGTCCGAACTAAGACCGCGCTGATTGCGCAGCTTGTCGCCGCCAAGTATAAAGTTAATACCTCGTCTTTTTCTGGCCTTTTTATTGTCGGTAGGGTTGCCTGGTGCTCTTAATCTTTTCGAAAGCCTGCTAGAAGTCTTCTATCCATGCGAACCTGCAATCTCTCCTTAATGTAGAGAAGAAATCCTTGCATCTATCTGATGATCTAACTATGAATCTTCCCAGCGCTCCAGTCTTCCGCTCAGCCTTTGAACGTCCTTCAGGTTCTTTGGTGACGACATTTCCACCACAGCTCTGAGTTTCTCTGGATCCACATCGATTCCTTTTTTGGTGACCAAGTATCCTAAGAATTTTCCAGAGGTTACCCCGAAGGTACACTTCTCCAGATTTACTTTCATCTTGCAATTTCTCATGGCTTCGAATATCTCTCTGAAGTCCGCCAAATGATCTTGTGATTTTAGACTTTTGAAGAGCATGTCATCAACGTAAACCTCTAAGTTCTTTCCAATCCACTGTTTGAATATTTTGTCCACCAGTCTTTGATATGTGGCTCTTGCGTTTCTCAGTCCGAAGGGCATTCTTGTGTAGCAATATAACCCCCTAGGAGTGAAAAAGGCTGTATGTTATTGATCTTGTTCGGCCAGGGTTTGATTGTACCCGGAATATCCGTCCATAAATTACAGTAGTTCGTAGCCAGAAGTCGCGTCGACCAGATGGTCTATGCTTGGCAAGGGATAGCTATCCCTCGGGCAAGCTTAGTTGACATTTTGAAGTCGATGCAGATTCTGACGCCTCTATTCTTCTTTGCTACTATTACCATGTGCGATACCCAAGTTGGGTACATTACTTCTCTGATGAATCCATCATCCATCAGCTTTTGGAGCTCATTTTCCACTGCTTCGTGGTGTATAGGGGCCACCTTCCTTATTCTTTGCTTAAATGGCGGCGTGTCCGGATTTATCCGATGGTGATGGACCACCACCGACGGGTCTATCCCTGGCATATTCTTCATTGTCCACGAAATACATCCAAGTACTCCTTTAGTAGCTCTTTCAGTTTTACTTTTCATAGCTTCCTCCAACAGCGTTCCTATATTCACCTCCCGTGGTCGTTAATCGGTTCCGATGTTAATTTTCTTCGTTTGCTCGATGGATGAGAATAGTTTCTTCGGAGGTCCTATGGGAGTAAAGTTATGTAATTGTTATTTGTCCCCAGTCGATGTTGACTCCACCATCACTGCTGGGAGTAATGATGCTGCTTTGGTCGCCTTGATTTGCTCGTTGTATTCCTCGTATCTCTTCTCTTTCTCCTCTTCCTTTCACTTTCCTTTATTCTTTTAAGTGCTTCTTGGACATCGTTGTGATGTCTAGCTTCGGCTGCGTCACACTTTCGTGCATCTTGCTGGTCTCCTTTGATCTCCATTTCCCCGTATGGTGTGGGAAATCATAGGTGCTGGTGATATGTCGATGATGTTCCCCTCAGGCGGTGCACCCAGAGTCTCCCCATGATGGCATTGTAGGGCGATAGCGTTGTCGACGATGTTGAACCTCGCCATGGTCTTCATAGGTCCTGCATCTACCTGCAAAACTATCTCTCCCTTCGGTTTCGATGTGGATCCATTGAATCCATAAATTGTACACGTAGATGCATCAATCTGGCCGTCCTTCAACCCCATCCGAAGATAAGGTTCATAGGAAAGTACGTCGAGCGAACTTCCTCCATCTATTAGTATTTTAGAAACGTTCCACCCGTAGATCGTTAGAGTAACCACCACGGGATCATTATGCATTTCGACATCCTGGTTGATGTCCTTGGTAGAAAACGTGAGTGGAGTCGCCATTCATTCCTCTCATTCGTCGGTTAATCTCCCATTTAATTTGTATACCTCGTGCTCTGATATTCTCCTTCTTTTTCTCAAACTGTTGCATATGTCTCCTGGTAACGAAGGCTCGCTCTCCTGCTGGAACGTGATCGCATTGAGTGACTTGTATCCTTCGGGGAGTCGTACTGTCTTTTCCTGTGCTTCTACGTTTGTTGTTGCTGCCGCCTGCCCAGGTAACTGAACATATTGCCCGAAGTCTCCTTTGTTGATATACCTTTGGATCGTGTTCTTCAGGTGCTTGCATGCGTCGACATCGTGTCCCCGAGTCTGATGGTATTCGCAGTGTCTTTGTGGTTCTTGGTTTCGTCTCTCTGCTTGCCTCGAGTAGAGGGATATGGAAAATCCTGCCATCCTCCTTCTTTCTTCAAGATCTCCGAGACCGGTAGAGTTAAGTTGGAATAGACTATATCTGGGTTTCTTTTCGAATCCTGGCGTGACGTCTCTCTCCGCTGAGCGCTTCCCGGTCTCTGGTGCAGCTTCTACCGAGTTCGTTCTTTGTGGGGTACTTCGGTTTTGCGCACGAGGATTATCTCTCTGGATGTCCTCTAACCTGATGTACTTGTCTTGAATTACACGAAGTTCTCCCTCGGTTGCCGGTGTATAAGAATGTAGTTCCACGAAGATAGAAGACGTTCTATCCAGCCCGAACTTGTAGCAGTTGATGCTGATCTCCGGGTTGACCTTTCTTATGGCCTGACACACCTTCTGCGATCTCTCCATGTACGCTTGAAGTGTTTCTCGTGGCCCAATGGCCAATGAAAATAACCTGTCTAGCCCCGCCTTAGTAGCCTTATTATACATATAGGTTTTCACAAAGATATCAGATAACTCCTCGAAGGAGTCAATTGAGTTTGGTTTCAGGTTATCAAACCATACTAATGTTATGCCGTAAGGCTTGATGGAAATACCGGCACAACACTACGTCATTGGTATCCCAGTAGGCCAACAACCGAAGATAGTACTTTAGGTGTGTTGCCGGATCGGTAGTTTCGTCGTAACAAGTGAAATTCGACAATGGGCACTTCGGTGGTATTTTACTTCGTTCAAGTCTGACTGATAGCAGAGTTTTCCTGGCTTCTTGTTTGGATTCCTCCAGCTTGTATCCTCCTTGCTTAGACTTCAAGTCCGCCAACTGGTCCATGACGACCATTAGCTGAGTTACCACTTCTCTCATCTGCGGCGTGGCTATCATCTCTTCTCGTTGTTGGGACTGCATCCCGTGGCTTTGAGATTGACACGGTCTTCCGTGTGAAACAGAATGACTTGGGATGTTGTGAACCTCCCTATGTGGTAAGTTGACTCTCCCTTGATACCACCCTGGTATGCATACGGGTGGTGCCCGAATCCTATTCCTTAGTGAAGAATAACTTCGTGGCGCTTCTGAATTTACCTCATCCTCTCCTCTGGTTTGGTAGCTTCGGGCTCGCGATTGTCGTTCTCTTGCTTCGGATCTTTCCCGCAATGCTTGATTCTCCTAAGTCAAGGCGTATAGAACCTCGTCCTGCTCCTTCTGGTACTAAAGTAAGGCTTCCAACTGTGCTTCTAGAGGAGGTTCATTTATTCCTTCGGATCCATTGTTAACTTCGTTGTTGATGATTGGTCTCATTTCATTTTCTGATTCTTCTGACGAGGTTGTCGTGTGAACTCACACCGAGTTTCCAGTCTGTTCGATAGGGGTGTGATGAGTCTGGTCTCATCCTGGATGTTCTTCTTCAGCCATCTCTTCTGTGGGTAACGACATACCGTACAAAGGATTTCTGTTCACCAACGGCCTAGCTTCGTTAGCCATGATCTTTTCCAGTCCTTTTCCTGTTGATATAACATAAGAGAAAAGATGGTCGTAGAGTGTATTTCAGCAGTATAGAGCTTTTTCTATCCAGTTGTCTCCTTAGGTAAATCTAAGAAGGTAGTGATAGATTCTTTCCTCAACAAAGACCTGAATTATTAGTAAGAAATCGATCTGGTGGTTTTTCAACAAGAAATCCTTTTTTGATGGATTTGGAGGATATTGCCTACTAGATACTTTTAAAACCAAGTTTGCTTATCACTACTAGATCATAGCTCACCAGAAGGTGGTATCAATCTTTGGTGTTCCTTCAAATCGAGTTATAAGCATATACGAAAGGTGATAAGAAGAAAAAAAAAACTAAACTGATTGGGATTTTTGTTAAAATCTGGTTGTTTAAATTTTCAAAGGACTGGTCCTTGTTTCTAGCGCCAAACTGTTGATACTAATTTTCCCATATCATACTACAAATAAATATTGTTAAAGGATCGATTACTTAGGTCGCTGGTGGCCTTTCTTCGTTAATAACCAGGGATCTGTTGTATATTGTAGTTACCGACCACAATCGTGGGATCACCTTAGAGATGATCTAAACTACAATACATATGACTGCAATAATAATCAACACAACAATTAACGAGGTTCATCAGATGTGTGCCTACATCCTCGGGGTAAAATCTTTTGTTCTATTATGCGAAATGAATAAAGTTTTCTCTGGTTTACACTATAAGTCACTTCAATTTGTTATGGATAGAGGTCTTATGGAATCTTGAGAGTATTAACCCAAGGATTCTCACTCCTAGCTATCCTTCCCAAACTATGCGACCCCCATTGCGGAGGAGAGGGGGTATTTATAGTACTCTTTGAGTACCGCTCTTTGTTATCCTTGGTTGCTTCGTTCTCTTGATGTTCCTTGGTCTGATCATCAATCCTCGGTGACCGCCCTTAACGTCCAATTCTGGCTTGTCGTACTGCTATGTAGAGGATCCTTGATGTATTATTGCGATGCCGGCTTCTCATTGGTCTAGGTTTATGTTCTCCTCCGTTGGTTGGACCTATCCCCACTCGACAGATAATTTCTGTAAGGCTGTCTACAGCATTTAATGCGGTGTGACTGCTGCTTGGCGTGCCTGCTTTCTCCTAGTATCATAGGTTGGTGATACTTTAATCTCCTCCCTTGGATTTCATCATCTCGTGATGAGATACTACTTCCCTTGTATATACTCCTGTCCTTCGCGGCTCACGTCGTATCTCTGTATGGTCTTCGGAGATGGCACCACGTGTCCATCCGAAATTATGTATTAACAGGACAAGGCAGTGAACCGTTTGGAGGAATCACTGTTGTGCTTGGAGGAGATTTTAAGCAAGCTTTGCCAGTTGTACAAAAGGGTCGCAGTATAGGAGCATCGATTAGAAGCTCTCCTTTGTGGGGAAATATTATTGTTCTCAAGCTGGTGCAAAACATGAGACTTGATAGTCAGAATCCTGATAGCATTGCATTCACTGAATACTTGGTTCAGGTTTGTCATCCATAATTTACCAACCCACCTTATTTTTATTCCCTGTAATTATGTGTCAGTTCTTTAGGATGATAACTATACAATTGGTCACTTCCTTCGTGTATACTATTAGGTGGTAATTTACTTTACGTCCAACTTTGAATCTAAATTTGCAAATCTAACTTTGGAAAATAAACATTGATGTTTCTGTTGTGCATTTTTCAACCTGACACTTTTTTGCAACGGCTCATAAAGAAGAAAAATCTATAATTTGAAATACACATTACTTAAATATGCTCATGTCAGTTCTTCAGGTGGGAGAGAATTCAGAATGAAAAGTCAGTTTTTCGTCTTCGATGTCAAGATGTGCTGATCTACATGAGTTGATTTCAAAGATATATCCTGGAATTCAAAGTATCAGCATGCCCACAAAGGAACGATGAGGTTTCAGAAATAAACAAGATGGTGCTGGACATGTACAAAGGTAAAAGTCACACATTCCTTACAGCAGACAAGCAAGAGAAGATTAATGGAAATGAAGCGTCAGCAGGTGCAATGTATACAAGTGAAACATTGAACCAACAAAATCCCTCCGGATTACCCCCTTCAAATTGGATCTCAAAGTCAGTTGTCGGTTACGTTGTTACACACCTACAATTGGACTCTGCAATGCTACTAGGTTAAGGGTAGAGATCTGCGAGCCACACGTCGTTGTGGCAACAATACTAACAAGTGACAAAGTTGGGGATGTGGTATTTATTCAGCGTATATCATTAACACCATCTTCATCAAATGTCGTCATTCGAATGACGAGGAGGCAGTTACCAATCAAGTTGACATATGCGATGACCATAAACAAGTCTCAAGGTCAATCACTTACATTAGTGGGGGTGATTTGAAGAGTCCCGTATTCATCCATGGACAACTTTATGTTGCACTATCTAGATGCACAACCGCCGGAAGAATCCATGTATTACTTCCAAAGACCAGCACCGCAATGAAACGACAAATGTGGTATATCCAGAAGTTCTGTTATAGGTTTGTTTTTAGAAAAGATGCCCGCGTTATACATTTTTTATGTGTACACAGACAAGTATGAATTTTCATCTTTTTATTTTAGTATTATTTAAAAAGTATCTTAGATGAATGAATATACAATTTCTTTGAAATACAATTTGAGATTGCTTTAAAAGAAAGAACCATGTTCGTGCCAGTATGGCACGGGTTAAATACTAGTTTACAATATAATAAAAAAATATTAAATATAGCAAAAGAAAAAGGCCTAGATTGTCAGATAGATGTGGTGGCGTTTCTAATAACAGATAATAACAAGTTTGATTCATCGTTCTCTCTTTGATGGGCATGCAAGTGTTATAGATGAATGATCGACCGTGGAAACCATTGTCATATAGGTACAAGTTCATTTCATGGGGAAAAAGGAAGGTTATCGGAAATTTACAGGGGTAGTCAATCAGGATTTTGGAGATTTTGAGAAACTTGTTGTTTGAGAGAAATTGAGAGAGTGTTTGTAAGTTCATATACTTATAGAAACTCTCAGTGAATTTCAAAAGAGATATGTAGAGACTTGTCTCATTGATTTGTAGAGAGTTTTCACGTAGTATTATAGAGACAAAAAAAAAAAAACTAATCAAATAATTGATGTTTTTTATCCCCAGAAAAACAACAAAATAAATGAATTAAAATTTATTTCTTTTTTGCAATTAATATACAATGATAATAGTTATTGTATGTTCTAGAATAATACAAATTTCTATGGAAAAACTCAATGATAATTTGGTCGACCGACCAGAGGGTCTGAAGGGAGGGAAGACCTTCATGGACACTTAATATGCAAATGTAGGTAACGCAAAACTGAAAATCAATTTTCAATTTCACCTCAATTTGGCTAAATTGATTGTTTTTTTCCAATTTTTTTTTTTTGATAATTAAGTAATGCTAATCACCAACTATTGTTTAAGCAACAAAAAAAAAATCCAATTGGAACAAATTCATCTTCAATTGGAATTTTCAATTTCACCTCAATTCGGCCAAATTGAACCACATTTGATTGTTTTTTTCAAAAAAAGTTTGACAATCAAGTAATGTCAGTTTCCAATTATCGTTCAAGCAAATAGAAACCATCCAAGTTGAACAAT
>JAJJMA010291877.1:0-10317 GCA_023529015.1 Papaver nudicaule | reverse complement strand
TCGAAGCAAGGAGTGGGATCATCGAGACACTTCACGAGACAATCGATCAGCAAGGGAGTATCACCAGATGTTGGAGCAAGTACAGTTTAACACTATTTTTGACAACAAGTTCCACAAACTGCATAAAATTTTTAGTGTATGGGCTTTCAATTTAGTTTTAAAATTTAACAATTTCATTCCAACAAATATCTCTCTTTATTATAACGAAACAATCATCAAAAGCGGATGGTACAGTAGTAACTTACAACAGTTGATCAATTATTTCTACATCGATCATGGAACAAACTGGCCAAGCTACTGGCATTATCACTACATTATGCAAGAGAGATTCATCTCCTCTTTTCTTATAAAAAAATAAATAAAAGAAAAAAGTAAGAGAATTCAAGAAGGGGGTAGAAAAACACTGGCTGAAATGCCCCTTTTATGTCAACTATAAGAGCAATAATTTTTGGTTTGACAACACAGTCCTGCAGAGCTCAGTTTAATCAGCAAAAGCTTAAAAATAAACAACAATTCCTTATGGACAGAGGGTTTTGACACCCTCGATCACCAATGTGAGAGAAATAGTGCCATAAGGGGACCCCCTGCTAATTCAGGGGGACGGGGCCGACAATTATATGAGAGTCGGTCATCAATGGGTGTCAAAACCCCCGGTCCCTCTAGAACTATTGAAAAATAAAAACAATTAACATGAACCAAACCTCCGTAAGTCATAAATGGAAGCAGACCCTGACTGATTTTTGTGAGTGGATATAACCTTTGCTTAGTGGGAATCTCGATTACAACACTAATGGCGGTCCACTTCAACAATACGGATTGAGGGAATGCATCTTAGTGCTAACTTCACCAAATTTGGTATTAGAATCACGGATCAATGAAAGAAAGGTGACTTGATAGTTTCCAAGTACAGAATGAGCATGTAAAGTTTTAAGGCAAGAGAAAAAGGTGGTGGTGGGGGGTGAGTTTGTTGCAAAACTCATGGGTTATGATGCCCGGTTGTTGCTCTCCACTTCTAGATTTTCAAACATTATTAGTAAATGTTGGCTATTTCTGTCGCATGTTATGAAGAGAGGAAGAGAGGATCCGTAGAATACGCCGTGAATGTTCTTCCCATCTACTTCAATCAAGAAAGATAAGTTATCACTCCAAGAGTTGGGACAAAGCAATGGCAACAACATGAAGATCTTCATCAAGCTCTTGAATCAGATTTTTACCCTTTTTAATTTCCTGAACCTTCTTCCCTTATTCATTACTACTACCTACCAAAATCACAAGCAACACTTCATAAACACTAATCATCATCAAACTGAACTCCTCCAGATCCACAAAAAGAAGAACAATACTATTTGCACAAAAAAGAGACTTTCATTAAAGCTTTCCGATTTACATATCAGTACATACAGTACCATTGATGCCCACCATAGACTTTACATTCATTCTACTGTTTCCACAGACTACCTAAACTACCAGTGCCATAATCATAAAAACATAAAACAGGGAAGCCATAAATACCACCATATCAACATCAACAACATTACTACAAACACAAAAACCTGCAATCAGATTGAGATCCAGGAGAGTAGTACTGAAGTTAGAGATTCCACCAGAGTTCATCCTTCTAAAGCTTCTACGAAGATTTTTGCTGCCAAAATGGAACGCTTTGTCAAAGATATCGCTGCTGCCGTTGAAAACAACCTTGATCTTCACAAAAATCTACAGAAACAAGAAAATGAAAGATTACTTAATCTGAAGAATCCCAACAAAAGACTTTCTAGTACTCATCTTCATCGGACTCCTCTTCATACTCATCCATCTCATCATAATAATCACCTACATCAGGATCTCCACCATCACTATCAGCACTTGCGGACCCATAATCTTTCATCTCCTCATCCTCCTCTTCTCCCTCCTCCTCTGAATCCTTGTCAGACTCAGCAGAATCCTCTTCAACTTTGTTTGATCTCCCCTCACCTGGTAGCTTTTCATTCATGGTACGAGAAAACTTCCTTGGATGGTCATTCTTTTCTTTCCAATATAGATGAAAAAGGGCCTCCTTTCGTTTTTGTTCTCTGCGCTGTTGAAGTTCTTCATCTCTAGACTCTATGTTCATCGCCTCTGAGAGATCTGGACCTCCATTTTCGCTGTCACTACCAGACTCGGTCTCACTGCCTCTACATTTACCTTCTGTTCCGTATTCATCCTTCTCGTCTTCATCATCTGAAACTGGTTTTACTCCCCTTATTCTGGCTATGTAAGCGTCTCTCCTGTTACTCCAGTCCTCAAATTCTGATGCATGCGTTATCATCCTGGTCCTTAGCTCCAGCCGGGATTGTCAGTTGCGGGCCTCAATCTCCTCCCTTATGCGTTGGTTCCTGGCTGCAACCTCCTCTCTGGCAATGCGCTCATCATACTCTTGTTGCAAAGCCTGAATTAACCTCCCCAACTCATCAGAATTCAAGTTCAGGGCTAAACTTTTTGATAATTCAAACTCGCCACTCGTTGTACTCTCAATTGCTTTTGATTTCTCGGATGAACTCGCCATCTATCCCTAATTATTCTTTCAAAGATAACCTCTTTCTTTCCTCTTTTGGTGAGATTAACAAGCAGTTATCATATAACACCTTTTATAATGGTCAAGTTTGGTCTATTAATGGCCATTTAATTGGGGCAGTTACTCACCTGTTGGTTTCTCTAGAAAGTTCATTTCATTCTCACACGCAAACAACCACCACAATTCATTTCCCCTCTACTCCCCATAACCTTAATCATTATTCTCTTTCGATGCCCACAAACCTTCTGATTAATCCTTTCAGTATCCCAAGCCTGTTCATAACTGCCATTAAGAAGGTAAGTGGAAAGCCATCATTATTGTGTGACATGCAATTTGAACTAATTGTGTTTTCTGTATGTTTTCAGAGTCTGGAGGGCACGCTCATGGTTAGAGGCTATAGTGACGGACAAGGGTTTGGGTGCGGACCAGGATTCATCATCTCTACCAAACCTTTTTTACTAGTCATAAAAAATATTTACCCACAGTTAAATCGCAAAACCCAGAAAAAAAACCTCTTTGGAAATTACTCCCAAACATTTACTTCCTTTCCCTCTCACTAGAAAAGCTCTCTCCAAAATTCTTTATTGCTACTACCTAGTTTTTAAAGATCAATTTGCTAATTTATTGATCTTTATGGCTACTGTTGTGGTAATTAAGATTTCCAAAAGATACAAAACCCATCAATGTTCACCAAACTCGTACTCTTACCAAATCAGAAAGCAATCTCCTCCCAAAATCTATGTTACTGTTCACCATTTAATGCTTAGTAGTGCCAACTACTCACGGAAAGATCTTTTAACGAGTGAGTCATCTACTAGCTGTGATGTTGATACTGCCCGTGACCTGTTTCTACCAATGTTCGGTATCAGTACCATGATAAGAAGCAACACCGAGCCTATAGTCATATGTTAGGGTACAAGGGGGTAGCCTTTTTTAAGGTTACTTTTTATTCAAATTGTTTGACTATCAACACAGTATCCCATTATAAGGAAGCTATTGTCACCATCAAGGTCCGTACAAGTTTCTTTTCTATTGAGTGTTCGTTTGGTAATAAAAACAGCCTTGTGGTTGGTCTTATCTTGGATATTTGGATTGCCTTTTATCCAATCAAGTACTTATCAAAAGTGTTCAACCCAAATCCTTTACCTCAAATGAGTTCTTCTGAAAAGAACAACATTCACTCTACTTCTACCTCTTCTGAAGAAATCCAACATTTGTCGTCCCAGATGGCTTCAAAACTCATTATCCCAAAATCTTTGCCAAACTCTCTTGCTCAACCAGTGTTTATTGATAAAACTGTGGTCCTTGATGAAGAAGATACTACCTGGAAATGGTGTATGGTCGGGCATGTATGTAGTGAAACACTAGTTACAACACCCAAAGTCAGGAGCTACATTAATTCTCAGTGGCCTCTTACAAAAATTCCTACGGTCACAGGTTTTAATGGTCTAAGAAACAAAGTTCTAATCAGGTTTCTAGCTCATGCTGATTACCAGAATGTTGATGCTAATAGACCCTGGTTTACTTGTGGGTATTTGTGTGTTCTTCGTACTGTTCCTCTCACAGGATGGCCAACTAATTACCCTGTTAGTTTTGAAGAAGAAGTGATGTGGTTTCTGCTTTGCAATGTTCCTAATGAATGCACTGGTTTTGAAGATCTGGAAACTCTAACTCACACTATGGGTCGCCTGCTCAAAATTTTACCTCCCTATGGAAGCCATCCTCAAAAGAAGAACGTCAAAATCTGCATGATAATTCGCATTGATACCTCGATTCCAACGGGTATTCCTCTCCTCACCAAAGGAAGATCACAACCTTTTCTTATTGAAGCTAGATGCATGGCAGTCCCGAGATATTTCTGTCCTTCTTGTAGAGTCCTTCTCCATTGTGAAGAGACTTGTACAAAAAGAAAAGCTATTTGGGATATTTCTACAGTTAACTCCAGTCAATCTTCCAGCCAACTTCTGACCAGAAACCAAAATGAAGGTTTCATCCCTGAGGCTATTCAATCTCCTCCGGTTTCTGGTAATGTCCTGACTAGCAAAGTCAGTAAAATCATTGGTCCTAGTAATCCAGAAGTTATTATGTCTGAAGCTGCTCCTACTACTTTACCTGCTCAAGATAAAGGAAAGAGTACCATGGTCTATGTTACTCCAGCAAAGAAAGCTCTAAACTGGGATTTAATCAACATGGGTCCTTTCACTAGTAGATCTACCACGTTGAAGATTCTTGATAATGTGGTTGTTCCAGCTAATCCCCCTACTGAAGTGGTGAATGGTCTTTCCTTCTATCTCTAAAGAAAAAGTGGTTGTTGCTGATGATTCTCTTGAAAGTGGTACTCCAACTCAGATTGCCGATTCAGCTCAATATAGAACGGTGTCTCGTGGTCCTGTAACTCGCCGTTTCAAAAATGTGGTTAACCCTATCCCGATTCATGATAAGGGCAACCAGAGCCAAGAAGTGGAACATGAGTCTATTACTCGTTTGAAAAGAAAGGTCAACCCTCGTGCTGATATCAAGAAAAGATACAAAACTGCTCCGATTGTTAACACTTCAGATGAAGATCCGAGTGAGAAGGTTGATAATCTCTCTGAACCTGATTACATTGGTCTCTGCTCTCCTATTACCAACCTTGGTACCCTCGATGAACATTCAAACAATCATACCTCTGCTACTATGACTTACCCAAACTGTATCAACAATCAAATCGGTGAGGTTCTTGGTCTGTCTCAACTACCCTTGTCTGCAACTGTGGTTCATAACAACTCTAATCAACAAGCTGGCTCCCTGGACCTGAATGCTACTCAGAATTCTCAGAATAGTGGTGGTTCTTCCTCTTCTCAGCCTTTTGGTAGTAATGATTCTACCACTCAGGTAAATTTCTCCCCCCCTCCTACTGCTGCTGATCCGCTGGTAACTAATAACCCTGCTTTGGTCATGAATAGTAATCCTGTCTATAACATGAATGCTATTTGTTGGAATGCTAGAGGCTTCAATAAGAAGTCTGCTTCTAAGGAATTGAGTATCCTTCTGAGAAATGTGAATCCTGATATTGTGTTTATTAGTGAGACTAAGATGAAAAACAAGGTGGCAATTAGAAAACTGAAGAATTTTGGTTTCCCCTGTGCTTTTGAGGTCCCTTGTATGGGTAGAAGTGGTGGTCTGATTTTGGCTTGAAAAAGGAATTAAATCTACATATTGTGTCATCTAATTCTAGGGGAATCTACTGTACTACTAGTGACATTATTCATAACTGTCTTACCCACCTATATTTCATCTATGGTGAACCTAACCAATCTCTTAGAAATGAATTTTGGAACTCCCAGTTGTCAAATTTTAAATTTCCTCTACATGAACCTGTGTTTGTGATGGGTGATTTTAATTCTCTGTTAGGTCCAAAAGATAAAAATGGGGGTAATATGCCAGCTGAAAATGATTTTGAAAATCTTAATGCTTTTTGCAATAAATTTGATTTACATGATCCTGGGTACTCAGGGCCTAGATTCACTTGGTCTAATATGCATGAAAATGTTGATGAAATTGTTCTTGAGAGATTGGATAGATGCTTTTACAACTCTGTTGCTGCTGCTTTGTGTCCTAAATTCTGTGTCAATAACCTGCCTAGGGATACCTCTGATCATTGTCCTATTCATATTGGTTTTAATTATGAAGCTGTTTGTATGCCTAAACCTTTCCATTTTATGGCAATGTGGATTCTAGATCCTTCCTGTAGAGATATAATTGCTAATGCCTGGGCCATTGAAACATCTGGCTCTCCAGCACACAGATTGAGAGCTATGCTAGCCAACACTAAGAAAGGTCTGAGAAATTGGAATAAAATTTCTTTTGGTGATATTCAAAACAATATTTCTGAAGCTAGAGCTAATCTTTTGGCAGCTCAAACCAATACCCCTAATGATAGTCAAACTATCTATAGCCTTAATGACAGACTCCTCTTTCTGTACAATTTGGAAGAACTGTATTGGAAGGACAAGTCTAGAGAGGTTTGGTTGGCTGAAGGAGATAGAAACACTCCTTACTTCCATAGAATTACCCTCTTCAAAAGAAGGCGTAATGCTATAAGATGGATAAGAACTGCCTCTGGTGCTATTCTTACTGATAGGAATGAGATAGGAAATGCTTTTGAACAATACTTTGATGACTTGTATTCTACTAGTCCTCAAACCCACCAAGAGGAGGTTCTAGAAGGATTAAAAGCCAAATTTACTGATTCTGACAATAACATTTTGAATATTCCTTTATCCCCAGAAGAAATAAAAGCTGCTGTTTTTCAGATGGGGGGGAAAAAAGCTCCAGGACCTGATGGGTTCACTGGTCTTTTCTATCAAAAGCATTGGGATATTGTAGGAGAGGCTATAGTAGAAATGACCCAGACTTGTTTTAGAACAGGCAACATTGCCTCTTTCTTAAATCACACCAATATAGCTCTCATACCAAAAATCCCACAGGCGGCTAGTGTCTCTCAATTCAGACCTATTGGCCTATGTAATTTTGCTTACAAAGTTCTTTCCAAAACATTGGCCAACAGATTGAAACCCCTCATGGATAAGTTCATATCTCCTAATCAAAGTGCTTTTGTCCCAAAAAGAAGCATCTCTGATAACATCCTTATGGCAAATGAGTTAATCTATTGTGTAAATCATTTTCAAAGTAAAAAAGGGCTGGCTGCTATTAAGTTAGATATGTCTAAAGCCTATGATAAACTGAAATGGTCCTTCCTTGAAAAGGTTTTATTGAAGCTTGGTTTGTGTGATCACTGGATTAAACTTATCATAAATTGTTTATCCACTGTGTCTTATTCTATTTTGCTTAATGGAGTTCCTACTGGTCTCATTAAACCAAACAGAGGGCTTAGACAAGGTGATCCTTTATCTCCTTATCTTTATATTCTGTGCTCTGAGGCCTTATCTGCTTATATTGATAAAATGTCTAGGGATGGTTGTATTTCTGGTATCAAAGTTCATAAAAATGCCCCTCCTGTCACTCACCTTTTGTTTGCTGATGATAGTCTGCTTTTCTCTAAAGCAAATCAGGAGGAATTCACATCCATGAAAACTTATCTTCTTAATTATTGCTCTGCCTCAGGTCAGGAGATAAACTTTGATAAATCTGGTATTCTTTTTAGTTCTGAAATCCCTTTACATGATACTACCATGTTAGCTGATATTCTGGGTATTACTAATAAGGGGTTAGGTGAGAAATATTTGGGGACTCCCATTGAGTTCCAAAAATCAAAAATTGAAACCCATATGGATATTTTGAAATCTACTGATGCTAGGATTGATTCTTGGTCTACTAAACTCCTCTCTCAGGCTGCTAAAACCTCCTTAGTCAAGCATGTAGGTCAGGCGATCCCTCTGTACCAAATGGCTGCTTTTCTCATTCCTAAGGACCTTTGTAGGAAAATTGATAATCATCTCATGAAATACTGGTGGGGTGAATCTCAAGACCCTAAAGATAGAAAATTACATCTTCTTGGTTGGGAGAAACTCTGCTCTCCCAAGTCTGAAGGAGGTTTGGGCTTTAGAAAAGCTGAGCTAAATAATCTGGCCATGCTAGCTAGGAATGCCTGGAAACTGGTTGAAAATCCTGACTCTTTGCTTAGTAACATGCTTAAGGCGAAATATTTTCCTCATACTGATTTCTTAAATGTTGTTTGTCCTAGGAAATGTTCTTGGACCTGGAGGTGTTTATGTAATATTAAAGATCTCATCAAACCATTTATTACCTGGATTGTGGGGGATGGGAAATTCATAAACCCATGGTGTGACAAGTGGATCCCTGATATTGGTGTTGCTCAACCAAACCCTCTTGTCCCACCTGACCCCTCAGTCAAGGTTGATTACTTCATCAATTCTAATTCTAGGAGTTGGAATGTTGCTAGACTTGAAAAACACTTTGATAATGCTTCTGTCCAGAAGATTATTACAATTCCCTTAAGCCAGTTGATCACTCCTGATAGGAGGGCTTGGGAGCTTTCAAAGACGGGCAGATTTAGTTCTAAGTCTGCATATTTGGGTCTCAGAGGTCTTAGACCAAGCCCAAATAGTGCTCTTTGGAAGTCTATTTGGAAAATTAAAGTTGCCTACAGAATCCAGTTAACTCTTTGGAGGGCAGCTAGGAATGCTTTGAATGTGCGTGTTCTGATTAACTCTAGAATGACCATTGCTGATATTGTTTGCCCTAGGTGTGGTACCTCTGATGAAGATATTATGCATGCCTTTGTGTTATGTCCTTTTGCTTCTCAGGTCTGGTATGCCTCCCCTTTGAAAATTGTAACTGCTTCTTTTCAAAATTTCACTTTTGTTGAATGGCTTTACTTCTTTTTGGTAGATAAACAATCTAAACTTCCTGATCATTTGCATCCTCTGATTGCTGCTATTGTTTGGTCTCTGTGGTCTAGCAAAAATACTTTGATCCATGAGAAGAAATCTGAAAATATGTTTTCTGTGTTAGCAAGAGCTAGGTTTATGGTCTTTTCAAAAAATCCCAACCCTACCCCTGTTAGCTATGTCAATGTCACTAGTATGGATAAATGGACTCCCCCAGGAATTGGTTGGTACAAGGGTAATACTGATGGAGCGTTTGATCTTATTTCCATGCTTTCTGGTTCAGGTTTTGTAATCAGAGACTCTGCCAAAAAAGTCTCCTTTTGTGCTGCGCTAAGTATTCAAGCTAGATCTCCTGAAGAAGCTGAAGCTTGGGGTATACATGCTCTCCTTCAAAGGGCAATGCAGCTGAAGATAACTCACCTAATAGTTGAAAGTGATACTAAAGATCTGGTTGACCAATTTTCTGCTGGCTGTTTTGATGGAAACCAAAGGACTGATGCTATCTTCAAAGACATTAAATTTTTTGCTTCCAGTTTATTGTCTTGTATTTTTACTTTTACTCCTAGAATCTGTAATGGAGTTGCGCACTCCTTAGCTCAATGGGGCAAGCAACATTCTAGCTCCATGTTCTGGTCAAGTACTCCAACCTGGCTTCTGCCGGTTGTTGAGTCTGACTGATTGCCTTTTTCAAGGCCTTTGCTTATAAAAAAAAAAAAAAAAAAAAACACGGATCCCAACGAATTGGGAAATGAGAAATTTTATCTTTTAAGTTTAGAAGGGAAAGGGATAGTACTTATTTTGCAAGGGTCACAATGACTCAACTCATACATGCATTTGCTGGAGGCAATCCAGAGTGCATTAGCTTTAGTTCAAAAGTTATATGCAACTGAAAACCTTTTAATGAAGCAACCACCTCCATGCTTCCTATTTGATGTAATCACTAAAGAGGCACGCCTCGATCTCGCTAGACGCGAACAACTCTATGTTTTATTTTCTTAGTTTAATATTAAGGCTTTATTATCAAAAATAAATAAAAATACATGCATTTGCTATCTTTAACACTCAAAGTACCATAGTTGCATTTTTTTTAAAACACTCTCTCTCCTCTCTATCTTTCTTCTTCCTAAAAAAAACCCATCTAAAGTTCCATCTTCACTGCTCATATCTGGTCGTTTAGGACCGATCTGAGCAGGTCACAATCTATTTTCTTGTTTTTATAGATTAGTTGCTTAGTTTTAGGCTATTTTGATGTCTTTTACTTACCATTTGGTGAGGTTTTTCTACTCCTACAAGGAGGTTTATTTACACCTTCAAGGTGGTTTTATCTACTCCTTCAAGGAGGTTTTTGTACGTTCTAATGGCGGTTTTGGTTGTTTTGGGTTTTAAGATCACTAGGGATGTACTCCAACGACG
>JAJJMA010291874.1:0-15525 GCA_023529015.1 Papaver nudicaule | reverse complement strand
ATCATGGATGGTATTACGCCCACGTCCATCACGGCCACGAGGGACAGTGACTTCCCCTTCCCCACGTATCACTTTGGCATGCGTGAATGCAAGGTACCATTTCAGGTAGCGTTTTTTGCTCTCATGTCCAAGCACCACCGGTTGCCACCGAAGATATCCTTCTATGATATTATCCATTCGTGCATTCCAATGTTCGTAAGAGGGCTCTGGTTTCTATTTTACGACGATACGCCCAATGTCAGCACCTGATTTATCACGATCCACTTTGAATTTTGGCTCAGCTGGACAATCTTGAATATACCCGACTTTCCTCATTATTCGGCTCGGGTCGTACATTGTATGCCCAAGGGGGTGCCACAAAGGACCATGGTACATACAAATTGGTTCTCTTAGTGCCATTTTCCCCTCATTCATGTAGGGGTCAAAAAAACTACCTCATGTGCCTCCATGATGTCCAATCTTTGGCGAACGAAAAGGTACCAACTCTTCTTTCCCTTCAGATGATCCCCCGTGAACATGTACCTCTGGCCTCTTGGTTGATCTGGTTGCCATTGGCCTTTCTTTGCCAGATCAATCCACCTATCATTTGCTGCCATTAGTTTCGGAAAGTGTTCATATATCCACACCTGTGAAGAACATCAACTACACATAAACAACATGCCATATGTACGAACTTAAACAACCAAAAAAACATATATTACCTGCAGCAGAGACGTGTTGCAATTGAATTGAGCAGTTTTATGCCGGGATACCTTTCTCAGCGTCGTGTTCACGTGTGACACTATGGCTGTTCCCCACGAATACTGGTTCACCTCATCCAAAGGATATAATAGCTGGAGGTAGTTGGCGTTCACCCTGTTACCGGCAGACGAAGGGAATACACAAATAGCGAGGACATATAAGAGATAAGCCGCAGCAGCAGCCCTTACTTCACGATCTTCCATTGTAGCACCGTCATCTTTTATCTTGGTCCCAGAATACTCCGCTCTCAACCTTACTAGATTGAACTCCCTCTTCGGTTTGCCATACTTGTCAAGCATAAACCATGAGTTCGCCTCGTCCTCACCCCACCCAAACAACTCTTCGCACAATTCACGAAGTCTCTGAAAATTGAGTTTCTTTACATAGCCTTCGTTGGTTGATTTGCCATCAATTTTGACCTTGAAAGTATGATGAGCATCTTCAGGAGTGAGCCCCATCTCCCCAAACCCAAAATGCATGGTGTCTGTCTCCGCATAATACCTCTCACAGAATGCTGATACCGTCTCGCTGTCATAGGCGATAACAGAGTTATCCAAGTTTGGCCTCAGACCGGAGTTGTCAACAATCTCTATGAACCTTTCACATTCACCTTCAAGCGGCCAGTTGGCCATATTGCGGTACGCCGTTTGGTACCTCAATATTCTAGTGGCATTTGAATGAACCTACGAGATAAAAATTTATTAATAACAATCAAATTAGCTAAACCTATCTAAAATTATAAGCAAGGGACGGGTATATTACCATGGTAGCGTAGACTGTTTGAGCCCAAGAGGTTTTGTATCCGAAAAGAACATGTCCACCATCAGCTGGTACCCCGTAAGGTCCGTGTTCTTTTGGTAGCATCAGAATCTCATTGGGAATGTGTGATGTCTTCGCTTTAGCTTTCTTTTTGCGTTGGGGTTGGTCTTCACTTTGGGGTTGGTCATCGCCATCACTTTCCTCATCATCAGTTTCCTCATCATCATCATCATCATCATCATCATCATCATCACCTTGGGGTCCGTCATTAGGTTGTACCCCATCAACTCCATATTCCGCATACTGCACTTGGGGCACGTCGAGAGGACTATCATCTTCAGCCCTCGGAACATTACTATCATCATCGAACTCCATAGGAGTAGGAACTGCATCAGGGTTTGGCTCACGGATTATCACCGGTCCACTACGCCACAGGGGCCTGTTTGTAACGCTTATAGACGTTGCACAGAATTAAAGCAACGTCTATTAGCGTTGCGAATACGGCGTCACAAATTTTTCGTGACGTCTATTAACGTTGCTCTAATTAATTAAAGCAACGGAATTAACGTTGCATCTTCCGTTGCAATTTTTTATTTAAAGCAACGTAAGTAACGTTGCAGAATTTATTTAGAGCAACGTTTTCTGTAATTTAGGCAATGCCTATAAACGTTGCGGATTTTTTTATTAAAATTAAAAAAAAAATTACCAAATAAATAAATTCTGTATTTAAATTAAAAAAATGTATTACAAATTTATAAATACAAATAAAAATACAAATACAAATACAAAAATCATCAAAACAAACACATAATAAGTTGTTCTGCTAACTATGAACTTACCAATAGCAATAATAAACTTCACCATATAGACTGCAATGACATGAGTGGTAGGGTTTTTGACAAAGCATTAAATTCTGCAAGCACAATGTGCAGAGGGCATGCGTAGAAAGGCTTATAATTATTCGGTATTGCCTTATATATTCTAAGCGGCAATAATAGCAAAGGTTTCATACCTGGCAAACTTTTTGTGAACGCCCTGAGATCCATTCATTGTACTCATCCATTCTTATGATAAAAGAGCTGGAAGTTGATGTGCCTCCCCCACCATAAACCTTCACGTTTAGAGAGGTGGCAATAATTAGATTAGGAGAATATTCAACCAAAAAAAAAAGGGAAAGGAATCCTCTGCCTGATGCACATTTAGAATACATACCTTTGCAATTTCAGAGGTGTCCGTGTTACTATCATAGCTCCTCAGGCACATCTTGAGATTTTTCCGTTGCATGTAAACAACTGCACCTATAGGCCTGACATGATACACATAATTCAACAACACATTAAGCCAGCTGTCACTTCAGAAACTTATTTTGATGCAATTTTACCTTAAACCAGCTGCAGACTCTATGTGACTATGTGATACAAACACAGACAGTGCTGCTGAAGTTCTTAGTATTTGTAGTTCAGAAAGCTTAAAGACTTTACGAGGGCAAACTTACCACGAGAAGTTTGGATTTACTATTCCATCCTCTCTGGAGAGTCATCTGGCTCAACCTAAGACTCGGCACCTGTTTCATCATAGCGTATGGAGGACTCCAATTAAGTTAGCAGCTTTTTAACAAAGAAAGACAAAAGGAAAACACAATTAGTGACAGACTGTAACATACCTTCCCCATAAATTCTAATAACTCGTTGTTTGCTTCTCCGCGAGCAGCTGGTGCAGCAACAGCTACCCGAACATCATCGGCGTTTACCCCTGAAATACAAATTACAACCATTAAGTTAGATTGTTAAAGAAACATTATAATTCTACAACTGTATATTCAATTTAGGCAATAAGGGGGGAATAAAGTTACTAGAAAAACTAGCAGATTGTATCCATATTGATCAATTTAGTTTGTTTTTTATAAGCAGCAGGATATATAATATGTAGATTTCAAGTCAGTTCAATTCAAAATCTTTTCTTGACGGTCATCTAATATAAAACATAACGAGAAGGATGGTTTCGACTGTACTCTTTCATACAGGAGTGAAATTACCAGTTAACCCTTCCACAAAGCAAACTCAAATCCTATTCAAGTTAGCATTTTGCGCGACAACATCTAAATCTTCACTGAAACCATACTATTTTAAACGTTTCCTTTATCAGTACCACTACACAGGAAATTTTACAATGTTATATATAGTTTTCTGAAACAGCTCTAGAGGTTACTCATCAGTGGCATCCTAGCCATTGGATCAAACTGCCAAAGTAAAAAGGAGGGAACCAAAAAAAGAATGTAACTGGGACTAACACAAGTTTCTCAATGGGTCCCAGATTCAATTACCAGTTATGCAAAAAGTCATGTGGATTGGATCACTGTGACCAGGTGATCAGCTCTTGCAACTAGCTAGTATAGATTAAGTGAACAAAAGTAAGGGATGATCTTGTAAATATAATAAACAGTGAAGCTACGTACTTGTAATGGCAGAGCGTTGAGCACGGTCCTCTACTTTGATTGCCACTTGAACAAGGCCACCTTCCAATTGTGATATGTAGGGCGGAACAGGAGCATCCTACATCATCCGTAATTGTGATATGAGTTTCCAATCACTTTGCAGTAAAAGAAAGATACATGAATAAAGAAAAATACAAAATACCTGAGGATTGGTTTCAGCAGCAACTGAACTAAGTGCAGCATCAACTACATAAATGAAAGTAGTTGTTTCCAAATCTTCTTCTGAGCGATAGCAAACAAAAAGTCCACAACCCATACAAGCCATGCGGAATTGCTTCTCCAATTTTCCTTCACCACTGGATAAGATAGAGATTAGTTTTTATACACGTGATTGAAAGCAGTAGCATTCCTTAAATACAACAACTACGCCGTTTGTATCAGAGAAGAGCTATGCAAGGGATAAAGTGTATAAGCGTATAGCCTTACCTCTTTAGTAGAACGTTTCCTGCCTCACTAATGTTGAGCCTGGCGAGATATTTCTGTTTATCCAACACAGATGATTTGTCCGTCTTCCGTCTTGGCATCTTCTGCAACTGCGTATCTTAGAGAAAACATATTTTAGAAAGAGGAAGTGAGGAACAACAACTAAAACGCAGATTCTTGTAGATAAAGTGCCGCTAACAAATCTTTGTAAGCTAGAGATCAAAGAAACCAATAAAGGAACCAGCTTAGACTTTAAAAGCATGCCAAATTTTGCGGAATATAAAAAGATGAAGCATTGGGTGTATTTTCATAATCATCCATCTAAGTAATACCGAGTAGAACCAAAGACCTGTGATATTACTTCTTGCTCTGCTGAGGGCATTTTCTTCAAAGAAACATCAAAGATTGGACTACAACAATTTTGTAATCAAACTAATGGATTTGAGCAAAACCCACTCACCAGAATTAATCGAAGCACAAATATAACTTAATCCCTTGTTGTACCACAAGGAGTAACCATCATTTCCTACTGCAAAAGTATCAGGAAAAAAAACCCAATATCATTAGTCTTAATTGAAATCAAATTGACCCAGATTCACTATTTTTAGTGATTGAATAGATCGAGGTTAGAATTTTTATTTACCCAAATTCATCTGATTTTAGAATCAATAAGAACCACTGAAACAACTTTCTTACATTCTTCGCTGAAATCAACCAAAATAAAAACACATTAATGAACTCACAACCACAGCTTTTCCATTTATAGATCTGAACCCTAATTTGTGATTTCAAAATCCAAATCTTAAAACAAAAATCCAATTCATTTATGGTAGATCTAGAAATATAGAAACATACAAGAGATTGATTATACCATAGAGTGAAATCACTTCCATCCCTATCACGTTAAAGTGAATTAACATCAGCGTCGACCCTTTTTCGAAACCCCAAAATAAACCTAAGAAATCAATACAACTAAGAACATAAGAAATCGATACAACTAAGATAATAGGGGATTGCTTTTAGATTTGTGAGATGAGATCTGATAGGGTTTCTGCAGAAAGAAAGAAAGAAAAAAAGAGAAAGAAGATGAGAGGCAGAGAAGAGGAGATAGAGTTCGTGCAAGGTTGACGAGCTTCATTAGATTGGATTATCAGGGTAGGTTTCGCAGCAGCAGCTCTGTTTAGGTTTAGAAGCGAAGGAAGGAAAAAAAATGTGAGGACGACAGGGAAAGAGATAAGGTCGAGAGAGAAAATAGGGAAAATAGATAAATATAAAGGAAAAATCTAATTTCCGGTAAAAAGACAAAATAGCCCCTGGGTGCGCAACGGAAGATAACGTTGCCGTGACGTTGCGCAATAAAAAAAAAAAATTTACAGCAACGTTAAAAAAAAATTGCGCAACGTTATTTGACGTTGCCACGTTGGCAACGGCTATTAACGTTGCTGATGCGAAAAAAAAAACGTTGGGAATCAGGCCCTGTGGCGTAGTGGTCGCTGTCTGGTAGAACGAAGACTTGGTTTGGAACCCTTGGGTGCCAATGGTCTTTTCCCCCTTTTGATCTTCTCCAACCTTAATACATACACAAAATAAACCAATTAAAAATTAAACTGACACAGAACATCGTCATGGAAACAAAAGAATATAAGACGATTTTCTTCAGAACAAGAAAAATCGTCAAGTAATTGGACAAATGCATGACGAGTTCATTCAGCCCTACCCAAAATCGTCAAGGTAAAGCATTACGAGTTTTCAAAAAAACTGGACAGAGCATAAATTTTTTATGTTCAAACTCGTCATGCTTTGGGATACTATTGAGACGATTTCACAAAACTCGTCAACGAAATGCATAATTACCTGACGATTCTAGGCATGCAAAAATAGGCAATTTAATCTGAAAGTGACTAACTCGTCAAGGAATTATGGAAAACCTCAACGATTGTTCTTAAAAAAAATTCTGTGGGACAATATTCAGACGATTTAGAAAAACTCGTCAAGGAAATATATTATTGTATGACGATTATGTGCATGCAAAACTAGGAAACTATATCTGAAACTGTGTAAATCGTCAAGCTTTTGTTCAACAGCAAGACGATTGTTCTTGATTTTTTTTCTGAAACTGTAAAATCGTCGTGCTATTCTTCTATAGCTTGACGAGTTTTCATGTTGTAAATTCAATTGACGGTTTCTAACCTATCAAATCGATTCAATCTACATCCAAAACAATTGCAAAGGTGATTGTAGTAACTTACCTCTGCATTTCCGCCAAAGATTCTTCCTCCGGTTGTTCTTCCTCTTCGTCACGGTTGTTATTTGATTTTTTATTTTCTTTCCTCCTCTTGTAAGTAATTGTTGAATCATCTCCTTCTTCGTCGATAGCCATGAATTTAATTCGAAAGAATTTGAGAGTAGTAAGTAAGAATTCGAAAGAATGAAGGATTTTGAGAGAATCGGGTTTGGTTTTCAATTTTTTTTTTTTGAGAAGTTTTGAAGAAGGTGTGGGAAGTTAATGGAGGAGTAGGGGGAGTGGGAGTGATTTTTTGTAACTAAAAATTGAGAGGGAGAATTAGTGGGTAGATAATTACTGGTAATTATAATTTGTAACTGATTAGGATAGATTAATTGTAATTAGCCACACCTTATAAACTGGGGTGGGATATTTGAAGAAGTGCTCGACCCTATTAAAAAAGGGCTCGCCCCCAAATTTGCCAGGTTTTTTAATTGATATTTTGGGTTGTGGGGTTGAATTTCCGGAGCTGCTACAGGCGGCCCAAAATAGGGTGCCCGAAAACGGACCATGATGTGGCACCATCAAGGTCCGTAGGATTAGCAGGGGGGGTTTTGTGTGCTAATCCTACGGACCTTGATGGTGCCACATAAAGTGTTTTCGTTGAATTTCCTCCATTAAGCCAGAACTCTCTCTGCATGACTAGGGTATAGGGATAGTGAAATTTCCTCAAGGGAAGGGAGAAATATCTTTGGAAACGGCTATCAAAGATGTGAGCTCTTAATGTTTGCTTCTAGGTAACGCCAGTTTGGCTCACATGTTCCTGTTATCACCCATTTTCTTTTCCTTTCACTTAATATTGGGTATAAAGCCAAGGGCCAATGCACTTGGATTCCCTTAGAATTTTATCAGATTGGATGATTTGTGAGGGTATATGTGATGGTGATATCTTCTTCAAATGCCTTGGATTGCTTTGGAATGGACATGGAAAACAAGCAAGAGTGAAGAAGATTGAAAATGTAGCATATAAAATTCAAATACAAAGCTTGTTACAACTAAGACACAAACCAGGACCAAAAAGCAGAAAAGGAGAAGGAAAGATGATCTTTTTGTACATTATTCTCTAGTTTGTTAATCAAAACTTGAGCTAGCTAGCTAGGGTCTTAGTGAATAATGTGTTTCTGATGATTGAAATCACCCACTTCTGATTTATTAATAGCAAACATCTTGATATATATATAGTAGTAGTAGTAGTAGTAGCTAGTACATGTTATTATCATCCATCATTTGTTTCATTTGGGTTGATTAACCAGGTATACTGATTAATCTAGCGTCGTCTTGCAGCAGTTTCCCTCTGGGCATTGAAGAAAACAGCAGCAACAGGTAGTCCAAGTTCATTAGCTTCTGCAAATTTTCTAGTATTGAAATGATCTCTTGCTGATGGTGAGCTCACTGATTGTCTTCTTTTCTGTTTGAACAATGCAAATACAAACCTGTGTATTCCTATATTTGGTTTTGGCATCTCATAACTCACTACTTCTTTTCCTGTAATATTATGGACAGACATAATGACGACGATGATGAGAATAGATATATAGATGGTGCTATTCTAATACAAATGACATGAGGTTGAAACTCATCAACGACTCCTTTTAAAAAGACGACATCACTTACCAAATGTTGCATCAGTTGTGCCTGGAATGTCTGTCACTATCCTGTAAAGATGAAAACAATATATTCACAAGTAAGTTTTCTCATACTGCTATGAAACTGTGTTGCATTAGTTTCTTTCTAGAAAACATACACAAAAAATTAGCATGTACACTTGCAATAGTACTAACTACATGTGAAACTCTGATTTTTTGTTGTTCGACATGAAAAAACATGCACTTGTGAGCCACGTGCCTGCCTTAGATAGACAGATAGATGGATGGTTAAAGCTGATACATATAGAGATTGACATCTATGATTCTATAGAGATAATATATATATAATATGTATACCAGTGGAGATGTTCTCTGAGATATGGATCACTAGGGCCAGGAACATCAGGGTCTAGTCATAATCTGCAATACAAAAAGTAGGTTTATCATGAAAACATATCATACTAACTACAAGTTTATGCATAAGGTTGTATATATTAGACATAGTACTATTGAGTATATGTTTATGTACCAGTGTAAAAAATGATCTCATATCACCACCAGTCCACCATGAACTTCAACTTTAGGTTTAGTAGTGACAGTAGAAGGAAAAAGTTCATGACCATTACACACTTGCTTGTTGCAGTTGTAAGTTACAGACATCTCGACTGTTGGAGAGAAAGAATCAAGAACATCACCAATCACCCTTCCAACTGAAAGAGGTTCTAATATCTTTGCCATGATGAGAATAGGAAAATAGTTAATAGTAAGAGAGTTTAGCAGTGATGATTGATAAAGAGAGATAGGGATAGATGAAGACAAATATTTGTGTGTAGGTTTCTTATTGGACATGGAAATAAAGACCTCTTGTATTTATAGTAGATGTGGAGCATTTGATGGTGATAAATTAGTATAAAAAATGGCACATCATGAACAGAGAAATGAAACCCTTAAAGTGTTAAGTTAATTAAATTGTACCAAACTTTATTAGTTTAATTATCAAGGATCCCCACTTAGAGAGCCCTTCCCACCGAACACATAGATACATTCTATCTAAGTATCTAACTCTTTATCTGTATGCATTTTTTTGTTTTTGTTAAACACCTTTATAATTAGTATTGTTAGATATGCACATCATATGACTAGCACAATTTTATGTTGAGCATGCACGAGATCAAGAGGGTTTTTGTGTACAAAAATTCCAGAAGTAGGTTTTAAATTCTACGAGTGCCAAGAAGACAATATTAATTCATCTTGTAAAACTTTTATCAAAAAAACAAAATAAAATAAAGGTAAGAGAGGTGTATGTATTATGTACGAAGGAAGACTCACTCAACTGTGTCCACATAATTCTTGTATGGTGAATTTTCTCTCTCATAAAAAACCAGAGCTCAGAAAAACCTATAACCGGCTGAAACTTCCCTTCTTAGATCGGCTCCTTAGGAGTCTGATCTGAGAAGATCCACCTTTAACCTTTGTTTCCTTTCCTCTTGTTTCATTAGTTTCCCTGTTTTATTCTCTCGTCGGTTTTTGGGGCTTCCTAGAGGTGTGTTCTTGCAATTTTTCCGGTTAGCTTTCTGGATCTGGGTTCGGTTTCGTGCAAGTATGGCTTGGAGAAGAAATCTGAGCTCGTCAATATCTCCATCTTTGTCGATCTGTAAACTATTCGAAGAAAAAACAACTTCTTTACCTCTTTATGAATATCCTCCTAAGCAAAGTAGATCTGCTTTCTTCTTTGTGCTTGGCGGTTATTTCGGATTTAATTTTCTGTTGGTTTTAGTTCTTTCTGTAGTTTGTATGGATTTAGTCTCTCCTCTGGTGAATGTCTATTTTGGTCGTTTGTTTAGGGGTTTCTCTAGTTCCCTTTTCATTTTCTGTTGTGTCAGTAGTGTAGAAAATAAAGTGATTTGCAGAGTCCAGTTTCTTCACAGCAAGAATCTCCGGCGGGTGTTTTGTTCACCATCTAGGGAAGCTGGTTGTGGTGTTATCAGTGATAGTTATCTCCGATGGGTGTTTTCTTCACCAACTAGGGTTATTGATTGCTTGAATCTTGTATCTGTTCCTGTTTTATTGATGTCTTGGTTTGTTTGTGATCTGATGAAAGTTTGTTGTAAGTATGGTGATGATCTGTTTCAGAAGATTTATTACCACAAGTCAGTATTGCAATTTTCCGGCCGGTGGAAGAGCTCCGATGGTTTTCCAGGGGAGCTTGCTGTCTGCACGCCGTGGAATATGTGGACCAGATTTGGCTTTTGGCATCTCTCCTTTGTGGAGGAGGGTTTCATCTTCATTGGATCAATTAGAAAAAATTCCTACCGAGTTGTGGATCAATCTTCATCGATCCAAGCTCACCCGTATGTATGCGGGATGTCACCGTTACTGTTACTGTTCGATGATCGGGTCATTGATATGGGATTCTGGTTACAAGAGATTCTGGTTACAAGCGATTCTGGTTACCTTTGGATTCTGGTTACTTGTGGAAATCACAGTGTGTTATGTTTTGTATTTGTTCTTGTGTTGTAACGTCGGGGTTTTTAATTCCCTGTTTTCTCATTAAAAAAAAAGTATTATGTACGAAGCAGCAGACACCCCTTTAAAAGAAAAAAAAAATGAAATTTTTTAAATGTAATTATAAACTTGTGAATTAGTCAATAACATGTCAATAATAAGGCACCATTATATCTTTTTTTTCTTTTAGGAAAATTAACTTTTATTAATCATCATCAACTGAAAGAAGCTTACAAGAATTGGATGGGAGTCTGGCAACAAGCTGAGCCAATCCCTTTTTTTGTTTTAGGAAAAAGGTTAAAACTTTATTGATGAATAAAAAAAAGGTACAGAAAAAAAGAGAAGCACATAATAGTGCACCAAGGAGCTATGGCAGAAGCCACAAGCAGGTCCAAACAAGAGAGCGCAAAGCCTAGTTAGCAAATTCACGACTTTTTGGCGAATAATTCGCGAATATTGCCGTATTGCGAATTCCCGCACCAAACCGGCGCACTTTTGCAATCCCGAACCATATTCACGATTTTTATGGTTCCACCGGTTGTCTCCTAAACATACGGCCCAAACTAATTTTAATCACACTGTTAAGTCCATTTTCCTATCTTTAGGTAAAGTTTTCACAAAAACCTCTACCTGGGATTCGAACGGTAGATCACTCGCTCACCAAGTTAGCCATGGAACCACTGAACCAAGCGTTATTTGATGATTACATTGCGTGTATTGTAAATATAGTCATTTAAATTTTTAAATTATAAGTTACTTCTTCTAATATACTATATAAAACTCTATTTTAATAATTTAATATAAGCCGAATTTTGGATCCCGAATTAGTATTTACAAAACGCATTATACACGTACGTACGAATTCCCGCATTTTGACCGAACCCCGCATACATTGACCGCATTTTTGACCGAATTGACTTTTATTCTAGCCGATTAATACGCGCACGTTTGCCGCTCCGCATTTTTGCCGTTTCCGAATTTGCTAACTAGGGCGCAAAGGCACAAAAACAAAAAACCAACTGAAAAACTAGCAAAAGAAATGAGTTACTATAATTTCTTCTTTGCCGAATTCCTGAGACCCCTGCCTAGATTATCGTTGCTTCTTCGTGCAGGATGCTAAATTGCTCATGTATTTGGTACACTTTGCGGCTGATTCACCGTATATGTAAGGCATTCATCGAATAAGTTGCCCACATAATGGTGATAGGGAATCCACTTAAGGCTCGTGCAGACTACTAAATTTCATTTCCACCACATATACATACACTTACGCTTACCAAAGTAAAATGTCCTGACTCCTAACTTTAAAAATTTTCACCATCTCAAGACTGTTAATCTGACATTTTGATAGGTCTCGCCACACATTACATGCACACCATTAGACTCGTTGATCTTGGCTAGATTACACTCTACAGCTGCAATAAATTCTGGCCTGGGCACTATAAGCCACAACCTGGCCCAAAGTGTCAGCCAAGAAATTTGTGTTTTCTTACCACACGATGGTATAAAGATCTCAGTGAATCGCCCTGTAATTTTAGAACATGGTATGGTACTAGGGTAGTGCGGCAAGATAGAATAGCTACCTCAAACTCAGTGATCAGTGTTTTCCGGGTATAAAATGCGTTCCTAGGAAAACTAGGTTAAAACAGTCGTTAACACAAATAAAACTACACCCATTCACCTCAATCTGGGATTTAAGTAATGCCTTCTGTTACAAGCCAATATCAACAAGAGAACTACCTGATGACTTTTGCTTTTAGTTTTCGCTCTGCTGCACTTGTGCAGCAGCAATCCGTGAGGCTGCTTGGGTGTTGTATTCCATTCTCCAGAAAGAAGCAGAATATTATATGGCAAACAAAAAATCAGGGTAATCGGAAACTAGATCCAAATTGTCGCACTTGTTAGCTCACATATTTGACTTACCTTGAGCTCTCTTATTGTGTTGTAGGTTATCTCGATTTTTTGGATTTGCAAGCAGAAGCTCCAATGGTGATGCAGAACATGATACCTCCATCACTAAGAGAAGCTCCAATGGTGATGCAGAAGATGATACCTCCATCACTAAGTTTACGTTTCAAGAACTTGCTGCCGCCACGAGGAATTTTGCACCAGAATCCCTTTTGGGTGAAGGGGAATACGGGCGTACGTTCTGAGGCCGCTTAAGCAGCGGACAGGTTAGTCAAGAACTTTGTGAAATCCTGAAAAGATCTTTGCGTCGCCTCATGATTTGTTTTTGAGTTATACTTGCCGTCAGACGTGAGTAATGTACAAATGCTATCTTCACAGGTAGTTGCAGTTAGACAAGTTGATGAGGATACCATATCTACCGTCTACAGATTCCGTGACCAGTCAATCCGTTCAACGATTCATTTACGTAGCCTCTTACACCATCCTAACATAGTCGATATGATCGGTTACAGCATCAATGACAAAGACGAGCTATTTTTTGTTTACGAATTCATGCCGTTGGGATGCTTAACACATCATTTACATGGTAAGATGGCCTACTAACTCAATCTGTTTATGTGACCTCACTCAGTCGGGTAAATTCAAAATGGTATCATGATGCATGTTTTTGTAGATCTTCCCCCCCCAATAGAGAGCCTCTAGATTGGAATACGAGGATGAAAATTGCAGCTGGTGCAGCAAAGGGAATAAAATGCTTGCATGATAAACCATTTCCTCTTGTAATCCACGGAAGTATCAAACCCTCCAACATTCTCCTATGAGAAGGTTATCACCCAAAGCTGGCAGATTTCCTTGTGTTCAGACAACGCATTCCAGAACCTGGCGAGTCTACCCATTGTAGGTTTTTCGGCCGCCATTGTCATCGTCACGCACCTGAATTTCTTCATGAGTTTGAACTCACTCAACAATCCGACATCTATTGTTTCGGCGTTGTCTTGCTTGAACTGATTTCAGGGCGCATGGCAGCAGTTAACCCTAATCTCGTTAAATGGGTAAATTAGCTGTTTATGTTAAAAATATATTAAGAGAACAAGAAAAACTTCACATATGCATATTGAGAAATTACCAGCAGCTGATTGAATTTCTTGTATGGTGAGTCTGCAGGCAAAACACATATTGGTGGTAGATAGTGCGGAATTCACCACGGTGGCTGATCCAGTACTAAAAGGCCAGTATCCAGAACAAGGCTTGTACCAAGCTCTTTTTCTTGCAGCTGAGTGTTTACATGGGAAAGATGTCAGTCGGCCTCGTATGGGATATGTCGTGAATGTCCTATCAAATTTAGCTTCGGAAATTTATGACCCAAATGCTATCCAAATTAATCAAGCAGGTACACTCGCAATTGGCAAGATTGAGAAGGAAAGACTAACAGCGCAATGGCAGCATGCCTGGTTTTCCTATATTGGCTGATGCCATGACTTAAAGAATGAAAGCTCCACAGACTTTCTCTAAACTGGGCAGATGTCATTGTAGTACAGTGGTAAAGTTATTGGATGATGATTCTGGCGACCTGAATTCGAAACTCGTCTGCAGTGAGGAGGGAGATTTTTCTTTATTTCTAATGCATGGTTTGCTGACCGTGCATTGGGCCTTTTACCCAACAATGTCTTTATAAAAAGTATATTTTTAGGTGTTGTCTTATAGAACAAATTGTAGTTTTAGCAGTCTCATAGTTGGCAAATTTTGTGGTTAGTTGTGTAGTTTGATATCTATCTGTGTATCTTGTTTGTACATCTAGTTCATATATAATGTCCCCTTTGGCCTCCAGGATTTTGAGGGAAGTTTAGACCCTCTCTAGACGAATCTTTCACATTGGCAGCTTCAAAACAATAATTCGCAGCTGTAACCAACATCTCTCGGATACTCCAAGCAAAGGGTTTTCCTCTTCTTCGTCTATAACGCTATAGTGGCACTATAGTGATACGTTTTGATTCCAGTGAAGAAACAAGTAGAACCCTTAAAGATGGTATACACAAAATGCCAAATCCAAGACCCCAACCAAAATATTTTGAATTATTGTGGTGGAACCTATGTTATGGAATGCGCCCGAGGCGTTGACTCAGGCGCCAAAGGCGCACGAGTCGCCTGGTGAACGCCTCGACTGTGATGCGCCAGCTCACCACCCTTTGATTAATTTTTTTTGGTCGCATCAGGCGCCTTAGTCGCTCTAAGGCGCTTGAGATGTGATGTGATTGGCTTGGCGCCTCGCCTCATGCCTCAAACAACATAATGTGGAACCAGTTCCTCCAACAGATATTCCAATTCGCCTCCAATGGAAAAAAAATTAGCTTTGGGATTTGTTTTCCGAATACAAAATAACATCACAAGGTGACAATTGAGGAAATCCAATAACAAAGTCAGTTGCTTAAGCTACCTATTTTACATAGTAGCCAATTCCGGTTATAGGCAGTCAGCTTTACTTCCAAGCTATTATAGGAAGTCAAAGCTGTGTTACAAAAATCCTTTCTGTATATAAACCCAACACCACCAGATCTCTATTCCACCGCCACAACCAGTTTCTATATATCGTCCTAAAATATTTATATCGATCACGACGTGCCAAGAGTCCTTTCCAAAACGTCTACAGCTTCCCTTTTTCCGTATTTGAAGCCTACTAGAAAGACACCCGTGCTACGCACCGGGAGAAAGCTTTCTCCATTGCAACCACATTATTTACGTTTCAACATTTATACTAAAACAAAGCCAGTTTTTCATCTACAAATAACACATGCTTCCTCATGAATTACCACGCTCACTGCCCTCTG
>JAJJMA010291856.1:0-15850 GCA_023529015.1 Papaver nudicaule | reverse complement strand
ATTTTCTGCAATTCCGATCTGTAGGTGCATATGGTTCCTGTGCACATTTCTCAAACTTTATCACAGTCTCTCCGATTTGAAAATTTGGTGCAGCGTGTTTTTGTAGTTTTGATGAATATTTGTTATGCTGTAATCTTAATAACACTATCCCTCAACCTGTTTAGGCTGCTTGGTAATTACTCCAAGTTTTGGTTGCACAATATATCAATAGCGACGTCCCGTTCAGTATGCAGTCTTCAAAGCCGTTACGAGGGTTCATCTAACATCTCAAAGCGAAACAAGGATGTTTTCGTGGGAACTTAAGTGGAAAACGTGTTGAATATACTACCAGGACCGTTATTTCCCCTGATCCTAATAATATAAAAATTTACAGAGGTACTTGTTGTTTTTAGCTTTGACTTCTTTTTACTTGTTGCATATTATCTTTGTTTGTGCACTTAATTGGTTAACACATCTGTCGAATGGTTTGTGGCTGTTTTTAGGTGGGCATACCTATGCTACCCGGAACTAGTGTCCCAGCACAACATAGAGAAGTTGAAGAGATGTGTTGCAAATTGTCCTCAAAAATATCAAGGAGCAAAATTTATTATATTTGCTGACGGTTCAATGAAGTATGTGCTATTGTTCATCTCATCTTACTGATAGCATATAAAGTGTTATCAATAGTGTGTTATCCTGGTTTAATTTAGTTTTTCTGTAATAATTGAATCACCTCTTTCTGCAGGAACCTGAGATATGGTAGCTGAAAAATGAGGCTAATGCAGTCAAAGTTGGTGATACTGTAGAAAGACATGTGGAAGATGGGGATTTTGGTATCTTTAATCCTCAGCCTAGCTTGCATCGCATGTCTATAGTGTGACGTAGGGTATTTGCATCAACATCTCCATTTTTTTTTTTAAATTCTTTTTCTTTGCTTGCTGGTTCCCGTATTGATTTCATTGGGAAATGCTTGTAGGCGAAAATAATGCCTTGGAGAACATTGTGGTTTAATGAATCTGTTTGTAACCCATACAATGCTGAGTTAGATGGCGATGAGATGAACATGCATGTTCCTCAAACAGAAGAAGCTCGCACAGAGGCTCTCATGCTGATAGGGGTAATTGCTCAAACTTTGTTTTTCAAATATTAATGTGGTTCCTATTTTGTTGTTAATTATCTTTCTTGGTAGATTAGTGATTATTTAACCTTTATATGTTCAGACTTCATATCTGCTTATTAGCAGCTAATGTGTCTTTTCAATGAGTTTAAAACTAATCCTCCAATGACTATATTCCAACTTTCCTGGATCAGGTTTAAAATTGTCGCATTTCTGGCGTCTTCTTTTCTACTAGATACAATTAGTGGACCAATAATGTTGTTTAATCTCATTCTAACATACCTTCGGCAATCTGTACCTATTAATTTACTAGTGCTTCTCATTCATGTCTAGTTCAGTTGTTCTTTTAGGTAATGCTTAATTTCACATTTAATCTATAACATTGTGATATGAAACCCATTAGTCGACTGACTGCTCCGATGATGTGTGTGTATGTACTATAGACAAGTTTTATCCCACGTCAGTTCTTGGCTTCTTGCAAGGAAGTCCATGACATTATTTGCACCTCTTGAACATATACTGAGATGATTGAGCCAGCTCATAGAACTTCTCTTGATGCAGTCCTTTCATATGTAGAATCTTTCACATTTGAAGAAGGTCCATTGCTGCACATGGCTGTTTTGACCTAGACCAAGATTAACTGCTGAGAATCGTTTAGGTATTTGATTGCATAATTCAATTCTTTGCTGGATCTGTTTGGCTTTTTGAACCACCAAATTGACATTGCCGATTACCACTCTTAAGTGTCATATTGTGGTTTCATTTCTTTTTTGTGTTCATCGTCACTTGCCTATGTCCTTCATCAATGTTATGACAAAGTTTGAGTGTGTATCTCTAGATTTATTGTCAAGCACTTGCACATTCCTAATTTTTTTTTTTCTGTTTCAACAAATTGTTCATGTAACTTTACGTTCCCTGTGATTGCTTGCAGGTGCAAATAACCTGTGTACACCAAAAAAATGGAGAAATTTTGGTCGCATCTACTCAAGATTTTATAACATTTTCCTTTCTCATTACAAGGAAGAAAACAATCTATGATCGTGCATCTTTTGCACTTATGTTTACTTATATGGGTGATGCAATGGAATCTGTTGATTTTCTAACACCAGCTTTGATCAAGGTTAGACAAGGCTTCCTACCATCGTTTCAGACCGTCGCGTTAATCGCCTTGGTATGCGCTTCTCAGCTGACCATATTATTTCCTTGTAATCCTAAGAGGATTGCATATCTTTTTAAAGTCTGTCTGAACTTCTATTTTACTGGTTACTAATCTCTTTGGGAAGTTATTGGTTTCTAAGTGTACATTTAAATTACATTAAGATGTTGTAAACTATTTTTCAAGGGATAATTTTTCTTTTGTCTGTAAATTTTTGTTTTTTTTTAATTAAAGAAAATAAAATCTGTATATTCAATATAATTAGTAAAATTGAAAATACCAATATAATTTTGTATTACATTTTTTTTTTTATTCTGAGCACATATTTAGCAACGTTTATAAACGTGGTTGTAATTAGTATTACGACAACGTTTATAAACGTTGCTGTAATTAATTACGGCAACGTTTATAAACGTTGCTAAAAAAGAGCAACACCGTATTGGTAACGTTTATAAGCGTTGCCGAAATTCAGAGCAACGCTTATTACCGTTGCTAAATGGTCAAAATGGCGTAGTGAATGTGCATCTGGCTTTCCAGATTTGCCACATTAAAGTTGCTGCCTTATATACAGTATCATTTGTTACCTGCAATTGGGTTGCATTGCTCCCTGCAAAATTGGTTAGAAGCCAAGAATCAAAGCAAACATTCTCCATTTCAGCAGACGGTTGAGTATCAAACCTTGTCCAAATTTCTTTGGAAACAGAGCAGTCAATAAAGAGATGTTGCATTGTTTCAGTTGAATTATTACATAGAGGGCATATAGGACTTCTATGACTCATGATCCTATGCAGCCTATCTCTAGTAGCTAAACATTTATTGATGCATTTCCAAATAAAGTGAAGGATTCTAGGTGGAATGTTTATTTTCCAAAATGTTTTCCAATTTATAGCTGCATTATTGTTAACAACAGTGCCCTGCATAGACTCTTCTAGGATCACTTTATAGGCCGACTTAGTAGTAAAATTGCCATTATTTTCTGGCATCCACCTAATCTTGACTGTGAAATGGAATTCTAATTTTCTTAATCTCATTGACTGTATTTGCATTGAATAAGGCTTGAAGAACATTTAGTTTCCAGCTTTTAGTGTTACCATCTATCAACTGATTAACATGTCTCATGTTGAGGGAAGAAAATCTAGAATCTACCCTTCCCTCTATTGTAGGTATCCATTTGCCCCCCCCATATAGAAACCATTTCCCCATTACCTATTTCCGACAGGCTATGTTGCCTGACATACTTGAGTCCCTCTACAATCCCTTTCCACACCCATATGAACCTTTTTCAATTTCCACTCTATGTATTGGGTTGCAGCTTGGGAATATTTACTCTTTAAAACTTGAACCCATAATGCATCAAGGTTAGTAACCATTTTCCAGGCAAGTTTAGTAAGCAAAGATTTGTTCACTATTTCAGTTCTTTTGATACCCAGACCCCCATAACATTTAGGCTTAGCTATGTCAGGCCATTTTTTTAGGAAGACTCCTATTTTTTCTTTTTTCTTATTCCACCAAAAGTACATCATCCATTTTCTTGATCATTTTCTTAGACATGGGGAAAACAGCAAGGTGGTGGGTTGCCATTGATCCCAACACAGTTTGAGTTAATATGGTTCTCTCAGGTTGGCTCAGAAATTTGGATTTCCATGTTTCTAGCTTAGTATTGAAACTACCCATTAACCCACTAAATTTTTCTTCCTTATTTTGCTGAATAAGGAGAGGAACTCCTAGGTATTTGTCATTCAAAGCCATTCTTCTAATTTGAAGGATGTTGGCAATGTTATTTTTAACTGAAGTTGGAACTTTAGGGCTAAAAGACATACCAAACTTAGAGAAATTCACAGCTTGACCTGAGTATAGATTGAATTGCTCAATTATCTTAGCCAAATGCCTGGCTTCTTTGGGACATGCCTTGGTGAAAACAAGACAGTCATCTGCAAAAAAGAGGTGAGAAATGGCTGGACTAGTTGAGTTAGCTTTCATGCCATGTATATTAGCCTCCTGTTCAGCTTTAAGTAATGCTCTAGAATTCCATACACAAAATAAAGAGATAAGGTGACAATGGGTCACCTGTCTCAGACCCCTTTGCGGTAAGTACATCTCACCTGGTGAGCCATTGAGCAGTATAGATGTAGAGACTGTGGAGACACACTGTTGTATCATGTTGCACCAATCCTCACAAAATCCTAATCTTCTAAGTGTAGCTAGTAAGAAAGACCACTCTATTCTATCAAAGGCTTTAGCCATGTCTAGCTTAATTGCCATCCAACCTTATTTGTAGAACTAAAAACCTTCGATTTTCTCCCAATCTTGATTTAGAAAGGGTGGAAATCGGAGTGGTGGAAACATCTATGTAGTACCTTTGGCTAGGAATTTTCTTATTAAAAAAAATAAAAAAAAAAAAAAAATAATAAAAAAAAAAATAGATAGTCGAGAAAATCCAATTGGACCAGCCTGATGTTAAAAATAACGTTAATAGCCTGTTTGGATACAGAAGCACTTCTGACTTCTGCTTCTCCAGAAGCAGAAGTCGATTCCAGAAGTCAGAAGCAAAAAGGTTTTGCTTCAGAAAAAGTTAACTTTTCTGCTTCTAGAAGTCATTCTGAAATTGTGTTGCCAAACTAACTTCTGACTTTTTAGCTTCCAGAAGTCGAAAAGTAACTTCTGAGTTGTTATCCAAACAGGCTATAAAAGTAACAATGCTTTGGGTTCATATACCGCTTTGGGTTCAGATACCCCTATTTCCTAACGTCCGTCTATGAATCCCACGTCGCCGTAGAATAGAAATTAGAAAGACCCGAGAGAGAAGAGGAAAGAATAACAAATTGGCGCTTAAACCTCCTAAACCCTCAGATTCGATGATTCTTCCCTATCAATTTCAAACCTAATCGGGTTAAATGAAATGAAATTCAAATTAAGGGGTACTAATTTGTGGTTACTAAACCCTATCCTGCGTAGATTCTAATTTGAGCAGGCCAGACAGATAATGTGGAAAGCAGCAATCGACGAATTCGGTGAATTTCTATAAACCCTAATTTAAGATTTCTTGAATTCGTTTAGTTACAATGTTAGTAGTATTTTTTCATATGATTGTTTGTTGAGATTATTATCTTTGTTACAAACGAAGATAGATAATAGTCCTAGATAGACATAAACCTCTAGCCTAGATCCTCAATGTAAGTTGAAAGGCGGCCGGCCACTCCACTCATTGCGAATTGATTTTGAGTTGCATTCTAGTAGAGAGAGAATCTGTGTATGACTATTGTTGGTTGGTACCCTTACATTTCTTTGCACCGATGATTATGGATGGATGTTTTGAGTATATGTTTCTTCTACCTAATTAGCTTATTCTGTAGGATGCCCCTATTTTGCGAATGAAACCCTATTTTGTAATCTACATAGAGAGATCGTAACTGAGTAATGCTCAATATGAGTGTAATGCCAACCATGGAGTCCTGCATTTGTTATGCTAGTTCTTGTAGCTTCGTTTTGCTTCTAGCGTCAACTACTTATTAGGCATTTATGTTTCTTTAATTCTACCAGCTGTGTTGCACTTGCTCGTTATTGGCCTATGATGCTATGGATGGATGCTTTGAGTATATGTTTCTTCTATAGTACGTAATTAGCTTATTGGTTGCTTCTGGTTAAAGTTTCGGAACCAATTAACTACAACTCATGGTCATCTTATTCATCTGTGGGATCGACTTTTGGTCAGGTGCTGAATGATTTTGCAAATGAAACCTTGTTTTGTACTTAATTTATAAAGAGATCATAATGCGCAAAAGGGTGTGTAATGCCAACCATGAAGCTATGCATTTGTGTTGATAGTTCTCTGTGGTTGTATAGATTCATTTTGCTTCTATCATCAACTACTTGTTGTGCATTTATGTTTCTCTAATTCTTCCAACTGTGTTGCACTTGCACGTACTGGGGCTATGATGCTATGGATGGATACTTTGATTATACGTTTCTTCTATAGTGCCTAATTAGCTTATTGGTTGCAGCTGGATAAAAGGATTTCTCTGTGGTTGTAGCTTCATTTTGCTTCTGGCGTCAACTACTTATTTATGTTTCTCCAATCTGCGTTGCAGGTACTAGGATTTGATCCTATGGATGGGTGCTTTGAGTATATGTGTCTTCTATAATACCTAATTAGCTTATTGGATGCTGCTGGTTAACGTTTCAGAACCAACTACAACTTGTGATCATCCTTTTCATATGTGGGATACCATGCCACTTCTGGTCAGGTGCATAATGATTTTGCAAACAAAACCTTATTTTGTACTTAATTTATACAGAGATCATAGCTGAATAATGTGCAAAAGGTGTGTAATGCCAACCATGAAGTCATGGATCTGTGTTTATAGTTCTCTGTTGTTGTAGTTTCATTTTGCTTCTAGCGTCAACTGCTTATTGTGCACTTATGTTTCTCTAACTCGTCCAGCTGTGTTGCACGTACTGGGCTTATAATGCTATATATGGATGAAACCTCTGCTGCCTTCTTAATTGCTTTCAACAACTCCTGGAAAAAGTTAAGCAATTTTTCTTTAATCTTTTATCTTATACTACTATTATATCCACCAGTTCAGATATTGACAAACAAACTGTTGGCTAATCTTGTTGGTATGATCAACATTTTACTCTTTTAATGGTATATGCTTCCCATTTGGTAGGCTGATGTGTCACTTTTCTATCCTTCAAAAGGGAGGTCTAGTTTCATATGTGCTCTCTTTTCCTGGTTAAATAAATAGGTTTCTTTCTTAGGGTATATGGAGGTCTAGTTTTTGATCTGCGTCGTCCTGGGCGAAATTTTGATCAATATTCAACTACTCAAGACCAAGACGAAGAGCAGTCAGGTTACTGGGTTACTACTTTCAAATAGGTTGTTTTAACGAGTGTAAATATTCGATTATTAGTTACTGATACTATTGCCACAATAGGAGATTAGCAGTTTGCGCGATAATCCTATCAGCTCTTACTAGAACTGGAACCGCTCTTGATTTACTACCTCTCGGCTGTATTACAGACCTATCCCCAAATGTTTTTACTTAGTTTGCATTGGTAGTAGTTTAATTAAACTTTCTTTTAGGCAAATAAAGCCTGCACCTCATTAAGGTGCCATGAGATGAGATGTAAGTATTCTTCTCATGAGATGATCAATAAGCTGGATTTTTCATCTGTGGATGCAAACATTATTGGTGGTGCAGCCATTTGTTTCATATGTGCACCAACTTGTGCACATACTGTTATCTTGCACTTGCACAGATTTTTGCACCCATTTATTTCATATGTGCACCAGCTTGTGCACACAACTAGTTTGTGTTTGCGCAGACTTTTGCAACCATTTATTTCATACGTGCGGGAGGGGAGAATCTAATACAGTTGACACTTTAATTAGTTTTTTTTTTTTACTATCAGAAAAAAAAAAGACAGGCATGCTATGGATCAAACGGTACTCAGTGTACGCAACCAGTGTTTGCTAATCATCTCTAGTCCGTGCAGAGATAGGTAGTATACGGATTGTCAAGCATATAAAAAGAGCATATCACTTTATAGATATCCGTCTACTACCTATCTCTGCACGGACTAGAGATGATTATCAAACATTGGTGGCGTGCACTAAGTACCGTTGGATCCATAGCAATGCCTGTCTTTTGCAGATTACTCTTTCCCACAGTGGACACTTTAATCAAGCATATAAAAAGAGCATATCACTTTATAGATTCTCCCCATGATCCCGCATGTATGAAATATATGGTTGCGAAAGTCTGCAGAAGCACAAACGAGCTGTGCACACAAGCATATGAAATAAATAGGTGCAAAAGTTTGTTGAGTTTTAAGTATTCTTCTCATGAGCTGATCAGTAAGCTGGATTTTCTATCTGTGGATGCGAACAAAGGCCGACTGCTGTTTGTTTCTCTGCCCAAGCTATGGCACTGAGCATAAATTTGGAGCTAGTGATCTTTCATGGTTGAGGCATTTTTAGTTAGTTACATTTTGTAAAACTTGGTTTTCTGTTTTCTAAATGGTTATATATATCTTTCGGATTTCATATAATTTCCTAATTTCAGGTTTGTATCAGCCATTTCTTTTTGTTCGACTCATTCTGGGATGCTAGCATCTGGCTCTTATAATCGGACTACCGCAATCTACTAAGAAGATGGTATGGATCTTTTGTATGTTTTACATGGCCAAGAAGGTGGTGTTACAACACATGTAAGTGACATTGTCTATATTTTATATGATTTTAAGAAATCTTGTGGATTGGTGGTTTTTGTAGAAAACAGAGAGAGTGAGTGAAAGGGTTAATCTGCACCCATGGGAAACTTTCGCTTCTTACACACTTAGGTAAAGAACTAGTTATAATTGAACCCATAATTTGGTTTAGGTATAAAAATATGTAGAGACAATATATCTGACACTGACACTAACTGTACAATGAATTAACCATAAAACACTATTCCAACACTCCCACTTAAACGGGTGCGTCGATATCTCGCATACACAGCTTGTCATTGAAAGAGTTGAATGGTCGATTAGGAATTCCTTTCGTCGGAATATTTGTGATTTGGTTTTCAGTTCTTACTAAGAGAATAGTCATAATTCCATCGTTTAGTTTCTCTTTGCTGACATATATATATCCACCTCCACATGCTTGGTTCGATCATGTTGGACTGGATTGTGAGCAATGCTGATGGCGGCCTTGTTGTCGCAAGATAACTTCATAAGACTTGTAAAATATAATGCGATCTCTGTCAGCAGTAATCTCAACCACAATATCTCACAGATTCCTTGAGCCATAGCCCTTAACTCTGTTTCCGCACTAGATCTAGCTACCACTGGTTGTTTCTTGCTGTGCCAAGCTACTAAGTTTCCTCTCACAAAAGAACAATAGCCATAGACCTGCGGTCAATTACTGAACCTGCCCAATCGGCATCTGTGTACGCCTCAACTTTCACATGATTGTTCTTCGAGAACAATAATACTTTTGCTGGTGCAGGCTTTAGGTATTGAAGAATTCGATACACTGCGTCTATATGTGTCTCTCGTGGAGCATGCATAAACTGACTTGTTACATTTACAAAGTACCCAATATCACGACAAGTGTGATAAAAATAGATTAGTTTTACCACTAACCTTTGATACCCCTCTCCTTGTACCGGTATGCCATTAGTGTCTTCTCCTAGCTTCTGATTTGATTCAACAGGTGTATCAATGGTCTACAACCCACCATTGCTGTCTCGGCTAGAATATCCAACACATATTTCTTTTGTGAGATGAATATTCATTCTTTCGATCTTGCCACTTCAAGTCGTATGAAATAGTGCAAGTCTCCTTGGTCCTTCATCTCAAAAAGTTAGCCAAATAAGATTTCAACTTCCTCATTTCTTCCACATCACGATGTCATTCACATAGACAATAAGCATGCTGACATTTTCAATGTATGAATGTTTGATAAACAAGGTATGATATTCACATTTCAACATACATTGCATAAACTACCAAACCAGGCTCGTGGAGATTGCTTTAAATCCATATAAGGATTTCTTTAGCTTGCACACTCTCCGTTTCATTACTAGCATGGTGAAACCCTGGAGGAATTTTCATGTATACTTCTTCAAAATTACCATTAAGGAACGCATTTTTCACATCAAGTTGGTGAAGAGGCCATTCTTTGTTTGCTGCTACAGATAGCAAGACATGAATGGTATTCATTTGTGAAACAGGTGCAATGGTTTCTTTATAGTCGACTCCATAATTCTGAGTGTAGCCCTTGGCTATAAATCTTGCTTTATGCCTTTCAATCTGTCCATCAGATATGAACTTCACAATGAACACCATTTACAACCAATAGTCTTCTTTACCTTTAGTAGCTTGACTACCTCCCAGGTGGAATTCTTATCTAGAGCTTCAATTTCTTCTTCCGTAGCTACCTTCCACTTGGGTCAGTAAGAGCATCTTCAATCCTTGTAGGAATCGTTACCGCATATAATCGATGTGCAAAGACAATATAAATGAGTGACACATGATGAGAAGACACAAAGTTAGAAATATGATGCTCGGTAGAATCACCTTATCGAGATGGAGGTTTACGAGTACGAGTAGGATATCAAGGAGAACTAGGATCTTCTTCCACAACACTGGTGGACTCATTAGCTGAAATATCATTCTTATCAGTACTCAAAGTAGCTTCAACTTGAAATGTTGGAGGTTCTAGTTCAGAATTAGCTGTCACAGAAGTAGACGAATGACGACGCTGAGAAAGAGGGGCCTTGTCTCTTCGTTTGAAAACCTGAAGATGATGAGTCATCATTGGTGGAGTAGTCTCACTTTCTTACTTATGTTAGGTGCGGAGAATATGTCATACCATAAATCATACCCAAACTGATCATCACCCTTTCTTTTCCCCCTGAAGAGAAGTCTCAACTCTCGAAAAATGAGGGTTATCTTCACAAATAGTTACATCCATATACACAAAAAACTTTCCAGTTTGAGGATGACAACATTTGTAACCCTTTTGGGTAGCTGAGTATCCTAAGTAAACGCACTTAAAAGCTTTATCATCTAATTTCCTCCTACCCTGCTTTTGGACATGAACACATCAATCAAACACATCCAAATATTTTTGGTAGAACACAGACAAGAGGTTGAAATGAAGTGCCAAGGGACAACACCTAAAGAGGTGTTTGAAAATCCAGAGACCCAGAAGGCATCTTGTCAAACAAATGTGTCGCAGTAAGTATGACATCACCCCAATACCATTTTGGCACATTCATACAAAGCAACAAGCATCTAGTAACTTCTAACACGTGACGATTTTTACGTTCAACAACCCCATTTTGCTGAGGGATATTAGTACAAGTAGTTTGGTGAACAATTCCCTGTTCTAACAAGTGAGCAGACAAGCTTTAGGTACTCACCACCACGATCGGATCTTAACACTTGAATCCTTGTGTTAAATTGGATTAGGACAAACTTATGAAAGATTTTGAAAACAGAGTGTACATCGCTTTTGTCTTTCAGTAAGTAGACTCATGAAAATCTAGAAATAAAAAGACAAGTCTTAGTTTAGGTACTCACCACCACGATCAGATCTTAACACTTGAGTCCTTATGTTAAATTGGATAGGGACAAACTTATGAAAGATTTTAAAAACGGAGTGGACATCGCTTTTCTCTTTCTATAAGTAGACCCATGAAACTCTGGAGTAGTCATCATGAAAGCAATAAACCAACGAAAACCAGAAGAACTACTGACATGTGAAGGACCCTAAACATCACTGTGTATAATAGCAAAACATATAATCTTGTATTCATGTTTAAAGGACATGAGACACGCTTATGTTTAGCTAACTCACACACTTCACGGTGGAGCTTAGATATATATCAAGCGCAGAAAATAACTTAGGAAACAACTTTTTTAAGTACCCAAAAGAAGGATGTCCCAATCGTTTTTGACATAGCCAAATTTGCTCTTCAACCTTAGATACACTTGTCGAGTTGCAAGCCTTTGTACTATCATCTTATGTTGTCCCTTGCAAGTACAAGTAGTAAAGGCCCCCTCTCTTTTTACCAAGACCAATCGTCGTTCCTATGAGAAGGGCCTGAAATACACAACGTGAGTCAAAGAAGGTAACACTACACTTTAAGGCTACAAGACAAACTTGGAACATGTAGCACAGTAGATAAAGACATAGATGTAGTTAAGGGAGTATGGCCTTCACCGGAGACAATTGTCAGAGATCCATCCACTGTCAAGATACAAGGGACCTCAGATGAGTAAGGAGGACTACTCGGTGTGTATGTAGACTGAAACTCCATCTCATCAGTTGTGTTGTATGCCCTTGGAATACCAGTGCGACCTCCTCTTCTTCCTATGGTACTGCCACTAGAGTTACCCCCTCTTATTGTTGTTCTGCCGTTGTGGATGTCCATTGAGCTGTAACAAGTCTCCCTGGTATGTCTACCCTAGTGCCAGTAATCAAAATATAGGGAGTCTTTCCCATCAGATTATCGGTTGCTTTCTCGTATGACTATTGGTGCAGTAACCACATTGAAGGCTCTTGTGGTACTGGAGGTATCATAGCATCTCGGTGAAGTTCCACAAACCTGACAGTCCCATACACTCCTCGTGGAGTTGGCAATGGATCTTTTCCCAATACATGAACTCTAATTGGATCAAAGTCTTAGTCGAGATCAGCAAGGAACTCAATAATTCTCCCTTTATTAATTTTTTTTCCGCAACTTAGCGGTATCAGCTGCACACACCATGTCTAATGGCTTTAGGAATTCAAGTTCTTTCCATAGAGCTTAAAGAGCATTGTAATAGACTGATAGAGGCATGTTACTCTGATGAGTCTCTATAATCCAACGATTGAAATCATAATTTTGTATGGCATCACCGCTCACAACGTTGATCTGAGTGATTGCCTCCCACACTTCTTTTGATGTGGATAAGCGCATATAACTGCTCTTGAGGTCAGGAGTCATTGAGTCTATCAACAAGCTCATTATCATGGCGTTCTCTTGGACCAAGGTCTCATATGTAGGGTCTCTAGGTGCTCGACAAGCTTTACTTCTGGTCAGGTACCCCAGCTTTCCTTCATCCGTAATGTAAGTTTTACACAGTGAAACAAAAAAAAAGTAATTTGTATCATCAAGTTTACAAGATATTATTTTTCCGCTCAAATTATCATTGTGAGATAAGTCGAGATGTGTTGAACCACTGTTCTCTAAAATTCCAGACATTAAATTTAATTTTAACTAAACAAATTAAGCCAAGTTTCAAAGAGGGAACCAACTTGCAAACCAGCAATAAGTTCTTTAAGAATGACTCCGAGATTCTTCAAGAACAGCTCCGAGGTTCTTCAAGAACAGCTTCACCATCTAACTATAGTAGATCTAAGTTGGATTTCTCTTCACTCGCTCTTTTACTCTGATACCATGTAGAAAACAGAACGGGAGTGAGTGAAAGGGATAATCTGCAACAATGGGAGAGTTTCCCTTCCTATACATTTATGTAAAGAACTAATTACAATTGAACCCATATTTAGGGTTAGGTATAAAAATGTCTAGACACACTATTCCTAACACTCACACTAACAGTACAATGACTTAACCATGAAACACTATTCCAACAGTTTTACCAAGTTTCTGCACTTGTATGCAGGTACAACTCTCAAAAGATGGAAATTATTCGTACACGGGTGCTCAAAAGGTACCATTCAGAAAATTAAAGTTAAAAACCATGTATGAGTGATGAGTTTAAAGGTTTACCATATGTAGTTAAGCTGAAGTCTTATAGTATAAGAATGAGCGGTGTAACATGAGTATCTATGTGGTGTAAGAGAGTGTTAGAGTGTTCTGTTTATGATAGAATTGTAACCGTGTGAACAACACGTGAGAGTGGCGGTTGTGCCTTGTTCTAACAGAACAGTTGAGCTATACAAACTCAACTGTCTCTTTTGTAAACCAATCTTTCTTTTTATTCAATCAATTGATTCATAACCGTTTAGCTACAGTCTAGACATCCAAAGATGTTATCAAATGTAGACAATTCTTGTTGTTTTTCAATTTCCTTTCATTTTACCTTATATGAGAATATTGTGACTGTACTGCTATGATTTACAGTGGAGTACTTTTAGTACATACAAGGGATTTGCACTTTCAGAGAATTGTGAGTTGTTGCTTATTGTTGCTATTGTCAACATGCTAAAGTGTTGGTGAATGGCCAGAGGGTGGTTTGTATTGCTGAATGGGACATGATTCTTCTACGTGTTGAGATTATAAGGTGATTATTGTTGATAGATGCAGGCACAAAGGTTATCCTTCTGCTACTCTAGGTATGAGTTTTTTTTATTATTTTTTTCTTCTTGCCTTGTCCAAGGATGAAGTTGTATAAGTGTGTGATCATGAAGTTTTATGCCCTACCAGCTTCAGCAAAATCAATCACCCTATCCTGGCCAGATATGGTGCTCTATGTTGCTGATTCTTCTTTTACATCTTGGTGCTTCATTTATGAACTGCTACGGCTATATGGTTTCTCCTGTCAGCATCATGAAACTGCTTATAATGCTTTTGTCCTGGTATTACTTGTCTCCTGCTTCTTACCCTGCATCAAATACGGTTGCTGCATCTTATTCTACTCACAGTGTTTCTGGTCTGCTACTTATGTTGACACTTTTGTCTGCTGAAATGACTACTGCTACAGCAGTTACTTCTGACATACTTTCTTAACATAAGGGTATTTCAGGTATCTACCACAACGTCTGTGCTATGTATTGCAACTTCTATCTCTGCCCTGCTACTTCTCTTGTCTTAGATGTTTGCATATATTGTTGCTGTTAGCTTCCTTACTGCCACTACTACATCAATTGCTAAGGTTATTTTTCAAATCTGGTATTATAGACATCCAAAGATGTTATCAAAGTCAGTCATTTGTTGACAGTTCATTTTCGAAAAACCTGTTTATGATGGCAAATTGTTTATGCTAGACATAGTATATATATCTCTTATCTTGGTCCTGTAAAAAATATGAACCCATTTAAAGGATCCTGGCATACTTTGCTTGGAATATACCGGAAACTGCTGGCATTGTTTCAATTAAGCAGCCTAGTGCTATGACATTACCATTCAAGATTTATTAGTGTCTATAATGTTAACTATGCAAATTTTCTTTTTGAAGTTAGGATGAACTTGTTTAGACCATATGTGTATGACGTTATTTGGGATCTTCAATTAGGATATACAGATCTTCAGATCTATAACCGGCGGATTTTTTGATGTTGAACCTTCTGGGTGGTATCTTTGGTACAGGTGGTCTGGTATTTCTTGCCCAACTCATTCAGATATGTATAGGTATCATGGAAGACCAAATCAATTAACTATTGTATATTCTTCACCAGGATGGCGAGGTTCACACTTGTGACCTTCAGACAGGGCAGCAGGTATCAAGCTTTCAAGCTGCGTACATTGTCCTGTTCTATTGGTGAATGCCTCTTATTTCCATTTTTTTGATATTATTGCAGATACTGTCAATGGTTTCTCCTTCCATCAATTTCACCCAATGGCTGCCATGCGCACTTGATGAATGCGACAACCACTATAGCATGAGCTGTATATTTCTTGTCGCTTTATCTTCTTCTAGTAACCTATCATGTTATTGTGCGTCTATTTAAATTTGCTATGGTGAACAATCACATTTCCTTGTATATGTTATTCTAAAAAAATACAAATTTCTGCTCATGTATGCAAGGAAGGCTGCTCATGGAGTATACTTTGACTATGGAGATTCAACCATGGAAACTGAACCTAAAGACATTCAACAAGATCCGTAAGTTACATAAGACCATAACAGCATTTAGAACCGTGTATATTGTTGTGCCCTATTTTGTTTCTGAGCTTCTCACTCCTGGGTGTGGGTTTTATTGTTTATAAAAAGCAGCTTACAGTAAATTTCAGTCCCCATTACTCTTTACAACTTAAAACTGTATCAGTTCTCATGGAGTAAAAATCTGTACTTTCGGTGTAGGAATTTTGAAGAATGAGCACAACGTTACAAAACTGTGATAGAGGATATAACTATCAAGGTCCAAGGAACTG